>JAVXUO010002515.1:110000-124699 GCA_033065855.1 Escallonia rubra
ACTGGTGCATGTTATCCACCGAAGCACAACACTTTGTTGCGGTTCGGTATCATTGAATTTTTTTTTACACCCACGCACCCACCCATGCACTCCCTACCCCCCCACCCCCCAACCGTCCTTTACCTGGCATGCAGTCTCCCTTCCCTGCCTGCCATGTGGCATGCGGGCGGTCCCCCAGTCCCCCCTTCCCTGCCTGCCACGTGGCCCCCTCTGCGGTCCCCCCTGCCCAAACCGCAACACCTTGTTGCGGTCCCCCCCCAAATCCGCGACCCAATTTTGCGTCCCCCTGCCACGTGCCCGTTGTTGCGGTTCCCCCCGGCCTTTTTCCAACCTTTCTCTATTTTCTTTCATCTCTCTCCCTCACTTCTCCCTCTTTATAAGCCCTTCTCCCCGAACCCTTTCTTCCACTCCCCATCATCTTTACCAACACAGATTTCATACTCCATATCTCACTTACATAATCTCCACAACAATACAAACAAAAAAAAATTTACGCTAGAAGATCGGTGGATTTTTCTTGAGCAATATATCAAGTTAAAACAAGTAAGTATTTTGAATTTTCTTATAATTCAATGTTAATTTCAAATTGTTCTTACCAATGATTTGTTTAAATTGTGTTTAGCTTAAATTGTTCTTACCATAGTCTAAAATTCGTATTTTTTGAGAGTTTGAAATTAGGGATTGAACTAGCGTTTATTAGCGAATATTCATTCGAAGTCCAAAAATAGTCATTGTAGACTCAAATCGAAGATAACGAAAATACAAATGGAACGAAACAAAAATCAGATCAATCGGAGATTTGATGAGCGGTTTTTTAGGGCGTCAAAATTACGTTTATACAAATCAGGGTATTACATTTATAGATTCCAAAATACCCATTTTTTTAGGGCGTCAAAATTTGGATTTTTCACGAATTTATAAAAAATACCTAGAGCTAGATTTTGCCAAAGTGCAAAAAAGAGACCCTAGTTATTTTTAAAAGATCTATATCAGATTTTTCTCTGGACTGGAAAGGGGTCAACTGATACGGGGAACCTTGTAACTTCGCAGTGTAATTTAAAATATCAAACTAGCGCGATTTCGCGCGAAACTTTTATAAGAACCCTAGGATGTTGGGAAGTTCTGTTTCCCCAGAATTTGCGCCATTCCGATGTCGTTAGCTATTTTTTTGGCCAAACGGGCTTTTAAGCGCTCGATCCGGACACCGATTCGGGATTTTTCGGCGAAACTTTTGTAAAATACTTTTTAGATCAAGAATGAATTCAGGAAGCTTAAAATAACATTTCAAAGCACTTTTGAGATTTTTCGATGCCAGGGGGCATTTTGTAATTTGCCACCCCAAGAGGGGTATTTTGGTAATTCTACACTGTTAAAATTTTCCAATGTTAATTCTACAATGTTAAGTCAACGATGGTGTTGCGGTTCCCTTTTTTTTTCTTTTTTTCGTGGGCCCCCCACCCCCTGCCCTTTTTTCTTTTCTCTTTCTTACGTGGTCCCACACCCCCACCCCCCACCCCCGAACCGCAACAAGGAGTTGCGGTTCTTTGTGACTACTTTTTCTTCGTGGCCCCCACCCCCCACCCCCGGTTCCCGTGGGCCCCCTTCCCCTACCCTGAACCGCAACAAGGAGTTGCGGTTCTCTGTGCCTACTTTTTTCTTCGTGGCCCCCACCCCCCGTGCCCCCCGGTTCCTTTTTTGTTTTCTTTTGCGTGTCCTTTTTTGTTTTCTTGTTTTCTTTTGCGTATCCTCTTTTTTTTCTCGTGCGTGGCCCCCCACCCCCGAACCGCAAGGAGTTGCGGTTCTCTGTGGCCTTCCACTTTTTTCTTCGTGGCCCCCACGGGCCCTTCAGAAGCCGTTAGATATTTTTTTCGCCGAACGGGCTTTTAAGCGCTCGATCCGGACACCGGTTCGGGATTTTTGAGCAAAAATTTTGTAAAATACTTTTTAGATCAAGAATGATTTCAGTAAGTTTAAAATAGTATTTTAAAGCACTTTTGAGATTTTCTGAAGCCAGGGGGCATTTTGGTAATTTGCCACCCCGAGAGGGGTGTTTTGGTAATTTTTCTGGTAAAGTTTTTCAAGGAACTTTTTAGTCTAGAAATGTAAGTAAAACAACTGAAATGTTGTTTTGAAGCTGATTGCGGGGCGTAATTGTCGCTAAAGGTGAAAACTTAATTAGACAGTTTTTCACGAATTTATAAAACATAGCTAGAGCTAGATTTTGCCAAAGTGTAAAAATGAGACCCTAGTTATTTTTAAAAGATCTGTATCAGGGAAAAATTTCAGATTTTTCCAAAGACTGAAAAGGGGTTAACTGATACGCGGAACCTTGTGACTTTGCAGTGTAATTTAAAATATCAAGCTAGCGCGATTTCACGCAAAACTTTTATGAGAACCCTAGTATGTTGGGAAGTTCCATTTCCCAGGAATTCGGGCCCTTCCGAAGCCGTTAGCTATTTTTTGGCCGAATGGGCTTTTAATCGCTCGATCCGGACACCGGTTCGGGATTTTTGGACGAAAAATCTCGAAAAATACTTTTTAGATCAAGAATGAATTCAGGAAGTTTAAAATAGCATTTTAAAACACTTTTGAGATTTTCTGAAGCCAGGGGCATTTTGGTAATTTGCCACCCCGAAAGGGGTGTTTTGGTAATTTTCCCGGTAAAGTTTTTCAAAGGACTTCTTAGTCCAAAAATATAAGTAAAACACCTGAAAGGTTGTTTTGAAGCTGATTGCGGGGCGTTAGGGTGATAATGAATCCCCGGGGGCATTTCTATAATTTGTCGCTCAGCGGGGGTATTTTGGTAATTTAACATTGTAAAATTTTCCGACTTACTTTTAGTTCGGGAAGGGGTGTAAGACACTCGAAAAGTTATTTTTTCCAGTTGTTCTGAGATGTTTGTTGGGGCGATGGCTGTCAGGGGGTATTTTGCATAAGTTGTGGGTGTTTTGGTAACTTTCCCCCTTAAAATTCCCTGAGGAAATATTTGGTATATAATTGACGTAATACATTTAAAAAGTGGTTTTAAAGCGACTGTGTGGTGTTGGTGGTGTAGCGGCCATCGGGGGGTATATTGGTAAATTGCCACGTTGGCTCTAAAGTTTAGGGAAGTAGAGTAATTAAGCATTCGGAGTGAGGGGAAGTGAGGAATTGTGTTAATACATTGAAATAATGTGATAATGACTATTGCTAACGCGTTGGTAAGCTAGGTTTAAGATCCAGTTATATTTTTGGAATGTAAATATTATGGACGTTAAGTTGGTTTACGATTATATTTTGTTCTTAGAGACATGGATTTCAACCCCGGACCTCATGATACATTAATCTTATACGATGACGATGACCACGTCGCGAGGTACGTATTTGACGGTGTCGATAGGGGTGTTTTGGAAACGATTCAAAGCACAAGTCACCTCGAAGAGTGGGTATTGAACGAGGAACAAATACAACTATTACACCGTTAAAATTTGGCCATGTTCACCGATTGCGGGATTTGGTCTCGGCACGACGATTGCCTTATATCTGCTCTAGTTGAACGATGGAGGGGCAAGACGAACTCATTTCAATTCCGATTTGGTGAAATGACTATTACATTAGAGGACGTCGGATTTATACTTGGAATCCCATGTCACGGCAAACCCATTACTTCGAGCAAAACATCTGCATCCATAGCGAAGATGGCTAGGAAGTATTTCCCGGGAATTTCGAGGGAAGCTCTTACGTCTAACGGCATCAAACTTAAATGGCTGAGAGAGCAGTACGGCGTGCTACCGGACGAATACACTCCTCATGATTTGGTGACGTATACGAAGGCATTCCTTCTGTATATTATTGGAGCCATATTACTTCCGACGCATTCGAAAAACACGGTGCATCCGAAGTATATGGTGTTCTTGGAGGATCTTGAGGAGGTATACTCGTATTCGTGGGGTTCAGCTATTCTTGCGCACCTATATCGAGCACTGCATAAGGCTACAAGATTGGATGCCAAGTCTATTGCCGCCTGCCTGACTCTATTACAGGTATGAGCATTTATATTCTTGTTTTGACGTGTCAAAATATTCGTGATTAATTACTAATTCCATATAATGTTTCCATTCACAGGTTTGGTCTTACGAGAGGCTACCCACGGGTCATCCACAACCGTGGGAATATTCTGATGAGACGTGACCTAGGGTGTGGGCCTGGGGGCCGGAGACCAACCGGAAGAGATGAGTAAACCGTCACCACCATCTACAGTTCTTTCGGGGGGAACTAGATATGCTTAGACCTGGCAATTTTCTACCCGTACCCGCGGGTCGAACCGTACCCGTTCAAAAACCCCGGGTACGGGTACCTATATGGAATACCCGTGCAATTTTAACCCGTACCCGAACCGATCCGTTTTTTTCGGGTCTGTCCGAGTCGGATGTCGGGTACCCGCGGATATCCGTTTTCTAGGGTATATATAGAAGAAAAAAGCAATGCCCTAATTAACCCAAACCCTTTTCGGCTCATTTCTCTCCTCTCGCCTCCATCAAAGACTCGAGTTCTCTTACGTCGCCGTTTTCAACTTTGTCTCTCTACCGCCGGTGACCAGATCTGGCAGATCGTGACACCGTCGATCAAGGGTCGTACCTCCACCTCCACCGCCGGCTCCTCTACGCTCCTGTACCTCCACCGCCGACGATCGTGAATCGTGACGACACCGTCAGTCACTCAGTCATCCTTTTTATTTCTCTACCGCCGGCTTAACCGTGACGACACCGTCAGATTGTCTCTCCACCGCCGACGACCAGTTTTCAGACATAGGTCATTTGCCTCTAGTTTTCAGCCTTCACTCTTCAAGCTCTTTCATTCTTCAAGGCTTCAAGCTCGTCAATCTTCAATCTTCAGGCTCTCGCCGGCGACACGGAAGAACCCTTGTTGTAACTTTTAGTTTTTGATAAGTTGAAATGTGTTGCACCGTTGCCAAGAATAAGCAAAAGAATCAAAAAGAAAAACAAGACAAAGTCAGTATGAAGCAAGCTGCAAGCAGAAGCAGTACTAACCAAATCGCTGAAATCAGTATGAGCATTACAATAAAAAAATAACGGGTATATACCCGCGGATAATACCCTACCCGTAAGGGTAGGGTACGGATCCAGTGAAAAGTTACCCGAAAAAATCGGGTAATTTTTACCCGATCCGATTTTATCCGTACCCGTCCGGTTTTTACCCGTACCCGTCCGGTTTACCCGATTGCCAGGTCTAGATATGCTGGATGCACCCCAGGTGACGTGGTAGCCATATGGCAAGGTGATGCATCGGTTAGATGAGTGGTGTTGGCAACTTCCGGTATCGTACGTGCTGCCAGGTTTGGTTCGGGTGCCGCTTATTCACTTCGAAGTATGTGAGTTTCAGATGCCCGATCGAGCTATGAAGCAAGCTGGCTGTCTACAAGGGATACCAAAACCCCCTGTAAACATGCGGCCATACAGGAGTGTTCGAGGGCCGAAATTCGAGGTGCCTAATGCCTTGAATTTGTTGAGCGACGAGGTGGAACAGAGGAATACTTGGCAATAAACGTATGGTAGCCTTGTATCGCTCAAGCACGATGGCACCAGTCTTGAGGAGTACCTGTAATGGTTTCTCAAGGTGACGCGCACGAGGGTGAATCGCCCTTCCCAGCCGACGAAGACACCGTATGCGCCACGTGAGTTCTATGACCAGTTCTGGGCATTGAACATTGTAAGTCACCCTAGTGTTGTTTCAATATTTATTTGCGCACCTTATCGACAAGGCCTGAAATGATGACGGTGATTTTTCTATGCATGTTTTTTAGGTTGACCAGGGCACTGAGGTGTTCAAGCAGCTGGAGTCATTTGACTGCTTTGTCGCGCATGCTCCTGTCAGTCTTAAGAGGTCCATTGAGAGGTACAAGACTGATCTTCACAACTTCAGTGTTGCGTACCGGGGTTACCAAGGGGAGCCGTCTAATCGCTTACCTCCTGACGCGTACAACTCTCAGCCCCAGAGTCAGGTGGGGGAGCCGTCTAGTCGCTTGCCTTCTGACGCGTCTTTGCCACAGAGGGAATTCTGGGAGCCGTATAGTCGCTTGCCTCCTGACGCGTACGACTCTCAACGCCAGAGTCAGGTGACCCAAGTAGGAATCCAGGCCTCGCGCCCAAGCATCCGGTCAGACAAAGGACAAGCGACGAAGCCATTGAGGCCGGACAAGCGGGGTTGGATCGACCGGCACTACTTCGGGCATGAGTCTGTCGATTCAACAGACTTTCTTCTTGCGACATTCCTAGGTCATGAGGATATGAGAACGTTGGCGTCGGAGACAGATATTTCAAATTTTGTCATGAACGCTTATATAGATATGCTCCGGATTAGAGAGCTACAGTTTAACTGTTCTGAAAATTTGAAGCTTAACATGTATCCCACTTATTTTGTGGAATTAACGGTGAAGGAATTCACAGAATGGAGGAGGCGAAGGGCAGGCAGGGGTAAGTGGAAACCAGCTGGAAACGTGTTAGGCATGTTGAACTCAAACTATCAATGTCACGCTGCTCTTGCGAACCTTATCATGATACCTTGTCATCATGCAAACCACTGGTTCCTATTAGTTCTCCATCCAGCGAACAGAACGGTTCACATATACGATAGCCTAAGGGAGGACGATCATGGACAGTTGCTGGCACAGATGTACAGCGAGTACATCACTTTAGTGGTTAGTTTTTATTTTTTGACCTTGGCTCATAGTATATTCTTCTTTTTACATAGGCTTGATGATCTTTTTTATTGTTGGATGCAAACTACTGTCCTTTCGCTAGCGTGCGAAGATTATTCGGGGGAGCCTTGGACGGTCGTGATGATAAAGGACCGACCAAAGCAATATAACAGTCACGATTGCGGGATTTACGTCCTCAAGTACATGGACTACATTGCTCGCTCGGAGGTGCTCAAATATACGTCGTGGACTAGGAAGGATGCCTTGACGTTTAGGTATAGGATAGCCTGGGAGCTGAAAAAGAATGAAGCTAGACGCCTTCATTACCATTATCCTAATTAGCGTGGCTAAGGTGCAATGAGCAAAGAGCATTGCACAAAAAAGAAATGTACATAATTTTTCGCAAGCTATGAATTTGGCGCTAAAGTGTGCGCGAATAGACCTTTCATAGGAAAATCCAAAAAAATTACGTGTCTCGTTTTTCACCGAAATTCATAGAAATGAGATAACTAGCATACCTGAGGTGCAACGAGCGAAAAAAAAGTGACAAAAAAAATTACAACATTTCTCGCAAGCTACGCATTGGGCGCTAAAGTGTGCCCGAATAGGCCCTTCATAGGGAATCCTCAAAAAATAATTTGTCTCGTTTTTCACCGAAATTCATAGAAATGAGCTAACTAGCGTGCCTGAGGTGGAACGAGCGAAAAAAAAGTGACAAAAAAATTATAACATTTCTCGCAAGTTACGCATTGGGCGCTAAAGTATGCCCGGATAGGCCTTTCCAAAAATATCAGTAATCCACAAACCAAATCACAAATTAAAGATTTCACAAACCAAATCACAAATATAAACATTATAAAAGTTCAATTTATACAACTAAAACATTAACCCTAACACTTTTCCTCATCATCGTCCTCCTCGACCATACTGCCAGGTTCGATACCTAGCACTTTATAATGATTTCTCTTGTCATGATCAGTCATCTTATTACACAATGCACACCTTCGCAATTTTTTTGACCCGTTGCTTCTTCAATCGGATTCTTCATACGTATTGCTCGTTTTCGCCCTTTTGTTTGAGAAATAATTGGATCAAAAATGTCGTCCTCCTCACGTTGCAGGCTAGTGCTGTCAATGACTGGCTGTGAAGCTCGATTGAATCTACCGGCTGGAGTCGTCCGAGGGTCCTGTCTTTCTGGTAATGCCATCCTAAACTGTGCATGCTTAGCCTTATCCCGTGCGGCTGCTTCAACTTGATACATGTACCCATCATATGTAGACGCTGCATCCAATGATAAACCGTGCATGATGTTACAAAGGTGATTATATCGCAACGTCTCAGATTGCTCGAAATCAACTGAAACATTGGGCACGTAAGGAATGTGACCGTGGACTCTATTTGCATCCTTCGTCCACCGATCCAAGATATACTCTGGAGGGATTTCACGAGCATTCTTGGCGCTAAAATACCTCAAAGCGTGTCGACAGAGTATACCTTTATGCTCAAACAGTTGACAGTTGCAATTAACAAACCCGGTGTCCATACAAACTGCTACGGTAAAATGTCTTCTGTTCCTCGGAGCCGACGAAGAGCACGGATTGGCGAAATTCGTCACATTTGTCAAAGCATAAACCTTGAGCTCCCTGGTGGAATACTCGTGCAACTTTGTCATGCTATATTGATTCGACTTTATTAGTTCCTCTTGAAACTGTCTAAATATTTCCTTGGTATAGACTTCTTAGTCCAGAAATGTAATTAAAACACCTGAAATGTTGTTTTGAAGCTGATTGCGGGGCGTTAGGGTGATAATGAATCCCCGTGGGCATTTCGGTAATTTGTCACTTAGCGGGGGTATTTTGGTAATTTAACATTGTAAAATTTTCCGACTTACTTTTAGTTCGGGAAAGGGTGTAAGACACCCGGAAAGCTATTTTAAAGAATGAATTCAGGAAGCTTAAAATCCCGTTTCGAAGCACTTTTGAGATTTTCTGATGGCAGGGGGCATTTTGGTAATTCGCCGCCCCCAGAGGGGTATTTTGGTAATTTTACAGTGTTAAGTTTTTCAAAGGACTTCTTAGTCCAGAAATGTAAGCAAAGCACCTGAAAGGTTGTTTTAAGCTGATTTGAGGTGTTAGGGTGATAATGAACCCCCGGGGGCATTTCGGTAATTTGCCGCTCATCGGGAGCTATTTTGGTAATTTTACATTACACAAATTTTCCGAATGACTTTTAAATAATTTGTATTCTTCTTTTATTTAATTCTATGACTTGTTGAGAAGGGTATAATTTTTATTTTTTAGATTTCAGTATAAATATGGATGAAATGGAGGAAATAATTTTTGTGAAGATTCTGATCCACCTTACTTGGGTCAAGTTTTTCAAACACTAGACGAAGTTGAAGCATACTATAGAGCATATTCGAAAAACGATAGGTTTCGGTATTAGAATTAAGACGACTAGAAAATGGGCGAATACAGATCAAATTTGTGGAAGACTATTTGAGTGTCATAGAGGAGCACCGCATGTACCCCCGGTTGTTCGGATCAGTGACGAAAGGGCAACAAGACAAACAAAACGGGACACATTTTCGGGTACCGGCTGTAAGGCCCATGTGTATGCAGTACACCGGAAAAATGAAAACCACTGGGTTGTGACGGGAGTGGAGTTGAGCCATAATCATCAGTTGATGACCCTTAGTAAGATTGGTCAAATTCATCAACACCGACAAATAAGCGCGGCACACAGACAACTGATATTTACAATGGCCGAGGCTAAAATTCCACCTTCTAGAATGATGGGGGTTTTCTCAAGCCAGGTTGGGGGGGTTGACAAGTTGAGCTTCAACGAAGTAGACCTTCGAAATGAACTTCGTGCTCAGAGGAGAAAGTCTTCATGTAAGAGTGATTCTCAAGCTACACTTGATATCTTCAGGCGCCTTCAGAGTGAGAATTCTGGCTTTTTTCTATAGTCTTCAACTGGATGACGAGAACCGGATTAGTACTATATTTTGGGCGGATGCCCGTTCTAGAGCTGCTTACCAAAATTTTGGCGATGTTGTGACGTTTGACACCACATACCGCACAAATAAGTACTCTATGCCTTTTGCTCCATTCACCGGGGTGAACCACCACTATCAGTCAATCTTGTTTGGCTTTGCCCTGCTTAGGGATGAGACGGAGGAGTCATTTACGTGGTTATTTGAAACGTGGCTTGAAACAATGTATCATATTCCTCCAAAGACCATCATCACCAACCAAGATCTGGCAATGAAAAATGCAATCGCTAAGGTCCTTCCAGATACTCACCATGGCCTGTGCACATGGCACATAAGCAACAAATATCCCGAACGGCTTCACAATGTATACGCAAACCATCCGACATTTAAGAGTGACTTCAATACATGTGTGAAGAAATCGTTGACGGTAGACGTGTTCGAGGAGAGGTGGGCCAAGTTAATGGATGACTACTATTTGCACAGTCATGAATGGTTGCAAGCGTTGTATGAGATCAGGACACAGTGGATCGGTGCCTACACCAAAAAGTTTTTTGCAGTCGGAATGACTACGACCTCGAGAAGCGAAGGTATGAATGCATTCTTTGATGGGTACGTACGCTCTTCTTCAAGTATAACAGAGTTCATACTAGAGATGCAGAAAGCCCTTGACATGCAATTTTTCCTTGAGAGAGAAGCCGACGCGGCTACAGTTTACAGAGAAAGAGCCATAGTAGTTTTTTCACCTTTGGAGGCTCATGCGGCTCAAGTCTATACCAAGGAAATGTTTAGACAGTTTCAGGATGAACTACTAAAGTCGAATCAATATAGCTTGACAAAGTTGCACGAGCTATGCAACAGATATCTCAAGGTTTATGCTTTGACAAATGTGACGAATTTTGCCAATCCGTGCTCTTCGTCGGCTCCGAAGAACAGAAGACATTTTACCGTAGCAGTGTGTATGGAGACCGGGTTTGTTAATTGCAACTGTCAACTCTTTGAGCATAAAGGTATACTTTGTCGACACGCATTGAGGTTTTTTAGCGCCAAGAATGCTCGTGAAATCCCTCCAGAGTATATCTTGGATCGGTGGACGAAGGAAGCCAATAGAGTCCACGGTCACATTCCTTACATGCCCAATGTTTCAGTTAATTTTTGAGCAATCTGAGACGCTACGATATAATCACCTTTGTAACATCATGCACGATTTATCTTGGATACAGCGTCAACATTTGATGGGTACATGTATCAAGTTGAAGCAGCCGCACGGGATAAGGCTAACCTTGCACATTATAGGATGGCATTACCAGAAAGACGGGACAATCGAGCTTCATAGCCAGTCATTGACAGCACTAGCATGCAAGGTGAGGAGGACGATATTTTTTATCCAATTATTTCTCAAACAAAAGGGCGAAAACGTGCAATACATATGAAGAATCCGATTGAAGAAGCAACGGGTCAAAAAAAATTGCGAAAGTGTGCGTTGTGTAATAAGATGACTGATCATGACAAGAGAAACCATTATAAAGTGCTAGGTATCGAACCTGGCAGTATGGTCAAGGAGGACGATGATGAGGAAGAGTGTTAGGGTTAATGTTTCAGTTGTTTAAATTAATGTTTCAGTTGTTTAAATTGAACTTTTATAATGTTTAAATTTGTGAATTGGTTTGTGGATTCTTGTCAGTTTTTTTTAAGTTGCACCTTAGGCACGCTAATTAGCCGATTTCTATGAATTCGGCGAAATTCGAGACAAATAATTTTTTTGATTTTCCTATGAAAGGCCTATTCGTGCACACTGTATCGCCCAATTCATAGCTTCCGAAAAATCTTGTATATTTTGTTATCAGTTTTTTTTTACTCAATATACCTTAGGCACGCTAATTAGCCAATTTCTATGAATTTCAGCAAAAATTGAGACAAATAATTTTTTTAGTTTTCCTATGAAAGGCTTATTCGCGCACACTTTATCGCCCAATGCATAACTTCCGAAAAATCTTGTATATTTTTTTGTCAGTTTTTTTTTTGCTCAATATACCTTAAGCACTCTAATTAGCACATTTCTACGAATTTTTGTCAAAATCGAGACAATATTTTTTTTGGGTTTTCTTACGACGCGCCTATTCGCACACACTTTATCGCCCAATTCATAGCTTCCGAAAAATCTTGTATATTTTTTTGTCAGTTTTTTTTTTGCTCAATATACCTTAGGCACGCTAGGTAGCCCATTTCTATGAATTTCGGTGAATTTCAAGACAAATAATTTTTTTGGTTTTCCTATGAAAGGCCTATTCGCGCACACTTTATCGCCCAATTCATAGCTTCTGAAAAATCTTGTATATTTTTTTTTCAAATTTTTTTTTGCTCAATATACCTTAAGCACTCTAAGTAGCCCATTTCTACGAATTTCGGCAAAAATCGAGACAATATTTTTTTTGGGTTTTCCTATGACGCCTCTATTCGCGCACACTTTATCGCCCAATTCATAGCTTTCGAAAAATCTTGTATATTTTGTTATCAATTTTTTTTTACTCAATATACCTTAGGCACGCTAATTAGCCCATTTCTATGAATTTCGGCAAAAATCGAGACAAATAATTTTTTTAGTTTTCCTATGAAAGGACTATTCGCGCACACTTTATCGCCCAATTCATAGCTTCCGAAAAATCTTGTATATTTTTTTGTCAAATTTTTTTTGCTCAATATACCTTAGGCACTCTAATTAGCACATTTCTACGAATTTTGGCAAAAATCGAGACAATATTTTTTTTGGGTTTTCCTACGACGCGCCTATTCGCGCACACTTTATCGCTCAATTCATAGCTTCCGAAAAATCTTGTATATTTTTTTATCAGTTTTTTTTTTGCTCAATATACATTAGGCACGCTAAGTAGCCCATTTCTATGAATTTCAGTGAATTTCAAGACAAAATTTTTTTTTGGTTTTCCTATGAAAGGCCTATTTGCGCACACTTTATCGCCCAATTCATAAGTTCCGAAAAATCTTGTATATTTTTTTTTCAAATTTTTTTTTTGCTCAATATACCTTAAGCACTCTAATTAGCCCATTTCTACGAATTTCGGCAAAAATCGAGACAATATGTTTTTGGGTTTTCCTATGACGCGTCTATTCGCGCACACTTTATCGCCCAATTCATAACTTCCGAAAAATCTTGTATATTTTTTTGTCAGTTTTTTTTGCTCAATATACCTTAGGCACTCTAATTAGCACATTTCTACGAATTTTGGCGAAAATCGAGACAATATTTTTTTTGGGTTTTCCTACGACGCGCCTATTCGCGCACACTTTCTCATCACCCAATTCATAGCTTCCGAAAAATCTTGTATATTTTTTTGTCAGTTTTTTTTGCTCAATATACCTTAGGCACGCTAAGTAGCCCATTTCTATGAATTTTGAGACAAATGATTTTTTTGGTTTTCCTATGAAAGGCCTATTCGCGCACACTTTATCGCCAAATTCATAGCTTCCGAAAAATCTTGTATATTTTTTTTCAATTTTTTTCTTGCTCAATATACCTTAAGCACTCTAATTAGCCCATTTCTACGAATTTCGGCAAAAATCGAGACAATATTTTTTTTGGGTTTTCCTATGACGCGTCTATTCGCGCACACTTTATCGCCCAATTCATAGCTTCCAAAAAATCTTGTATATTTTTTTGTCAGGTTTTTTTTTCTCAATATACCTTAGGCATGCTAAGTAGCCCAATTCTATGAATTTCGAGACAAATATTTTTTTTGGTTTTCCTATGAAAGGCCTATTCGCGCACACTTTATCACCCAATTCATAGCTTCTGAAAAATCTTGTATATTTTTTTGTCAGTTTTTTTTTCTCAATATACCTTAAGCACTCTAATTAGCCCATTTCTACGAATTTCGGTGAAAATCGAGATAATATTTCTTTTGGGTTTTCCTACGACGCGCCTATTCGCGCACACTTTAGGCACGCTTGTTTTTCACTTTTTTGTTGCACATTGCACCTTATGCACGCTAATTAGCCCATTGTCCAAAATAAAACATTAGTAATAATAAGGCTAATTCAATTTCAAACCTTAATATCCAAAATCCAACAATAGTAGTAATAATACATATGAACGTCTACAACATCTCAGGGGAATAGGAAGGAAGGCATCTAGCTACACCTTTTTTCAGTTCCCAGGCTATCCTATATCTAAACGTCAAGGAATCCGTTCGAGACCGCGACGTATATTCGAGCACATCCGAGCGAGCTATGTAGTCCATGTACTTGAGGACGTAAATCCCGCAATCATGACTGTTATATTGCTTTGGTCGGTTTTGTATCATCACGACCGTCCAAGGTTCTATCATTGTTTTGTTCGTGCTGACTTCCCCCTTAATATGTTGGCACGCTAGTGGAATGATAGTAGTCTGCATCCAACAATAAAAACGGTTATCAAGCCTATGTAACAAGTAGAATAGACTATGAGCGAAGGTCAAGAAATATAAATTAACCACCGCATTGATGTACGTGGTACATCTGCGCCAGCTCCCGACCAGGTCCGTCTTCCCTTAGGCTATCGTATATGTGGACCACTTTATTATCTGGAAAGAGAACTAATAGGAAGAAGTGGCTTGCATGATGACAAGGTATCATGATTAGGTTCGCCTCAGAAGCGTGACATTGATAGTTCATGTTCAAGTAGGAAAGCATGTTTTCAGACGGTCGCCATTCACCCTTGCTTGTCCCTCGCATCCTCCTCCATGCTGTGAACTCCTTCATGCTATTCACCATGATGGGGACAAGATAAGAGGGATACATGTTGAGCTTCAAAGTTTGGGAGGGGTTATAATTTAGCTCTCTGACACGGAGCAGATCTATATAAGCGTCCATGACCCAGTTCGAAATATCTATGTCCGTCGCCAACAGTCTTATATCAGAGTGACCTATGAATCCCATAACAGGAAAGTCTGTTGAATCGACGGGCTCATGCCCATAGTGCCGGTCGATCCAATCCCCTTTGGCCGAACTCAATGG
>JAVXUO010001042.1:0-34883 GCA_033065855.1 Escallonia rubra
GATGTCGAAAGGAAGTATGGTCTCTATTTTGGAAGAATATCCTTTGCCTCCTCCTTTCTCTGCTCGGGTTCCTGCACTCCAAGAGCCTGCCAACTATGGTACGGACTTGGAAACCAGTGTCTATGAAGGCCAAATTAAGTCTGGCTATAGAATCCCAATGCACCCCTTTGCTGCCGCCTTTTTCAACCACTATAAAATGGCGCCAGGTCAACTTGTGCCCAACGGGTGGAGGAAGCTAGTTGGCTTGATTTACCTTGTGCAGACCTCAGGGTATCCAGTGACGGTCCATGACTTCATGAGGTTATACCTTGAGGTATGCTTTATAAAGAATGTGGCCAAATGCGTTGGCTGGTATTATATTCATAATCGGATCAGAGTGATAAAGGGGGGGTCCTAAATCTAACAAAGGTTGGCACTCTCGCTACTTCTTCATTCAACGGCCAAGCGACAAATGGGAGTTCCCAAGAAGGTGGAACGGTTTCTGTAAAGATTACGAGAAGAAGGGTTTTCTGGCTCCCAATGATATGACAAGGAAACTGCTTGATCACATAAAGAGGAGGGGTGTTCTCAATATTGATGAACCCCTTACAGATCAAGAGATGCAGCATGCGGGGCTCATTCCTCCTGCCCCCACAATGCCTGTTCCTCCAACTCCTGTTTTAGAACCTCGAATTGTTTCGAAGTCTAAGACTCGAGAACAGACGATAGGAACATCAACTTCTAGTACTCCAAGTCTAGGTAGAGTCTGGAGCCATGTTTATATATTTCTGTCTTTTCTTTTTGTGAACAAGTTATCTAACTCGGTTTCTTTTGTTTTCTTACAGAAATGGCTGGCAAAGGAGATGCTGCAAAAGGTGACTTTATAGGATTGCTGCAAAAGGCTTCGAAGGGGAAAAGGAAGGAGAGCACGGGGGAAGGTTCTTCTCCTATTGTGAAACGGCTTCGCGTTCCTATTCCACCAGTGCCTACGCTTGTGGTTGAGGATATTCCCATCGACAAAGATCCAATCTTTCGTCCACGATGGACCATTAAGAGAGGGGATTCGGGAATGCCGCACTCGCACGTCTCCGCTCAACACTTAGCTCATGGGGTGTTGCCAAGCGATAAACTTATCTTGGAAAACCAGCCTCATGAGGCCTTTGCTATGGCACACGTCCAAGCTGCTTACAACGTAATAATACTTTCTTTACTCCCTAGTTTTTTTTGAGTTGTTACTTAAACTCTCCCCGTCTTTCTGACACATAATTCGTCTTCATCTCTCTTATTTTCAGGCTTACTGCTATAGCAGCCAAATGCAGGACAGGTTCGCCATGGCGATGGATGTGGCTCGCAACGTCGAAACTGACAAGAGAGCAGCCGAAGGCAAGGCTGACAAACTAGACAAGGAGGTTAAGAACCTCAAGACTGAGAATGCTGATCTTCTTACAAAACTCGGTCGTCTTGAAAGAAGATGTGAGAAACTAAGACATGAAAAGGCCGAGATTGGGAATAAGGCAATTCATGCCTTCCTTGATGGTACTGCTGGGGATGAATGGCTCCGGAAGCGGACAGAAGATGGGCTTTCCATCTTGTAAGAGGGGTTCCAGAAGGCCAAGGAGTTAACGGTGGCCAAATATCCGAGCCTTTTCTTGGAAGACATTGTGGTGCCCAGTTTTGACTCGCCATCGGGTGAAACTGCTGCACCTATTGAAGCTGGAGATGCTATTTTTCCTGGGGAGAAAAGTGTCCGATCAAGGGATGCTCCTGCGTCTTAGGGAAATTTATGATTATTCTTCTGTCCATTTTGTAATTCCCTTTTGATGTTCCCTTACTACTATTATTGCCTCAGAGGCTTGCACATGGAAACATTTCTGTTTACCCCTTGAGGGGTTTCGTTCTTGCATTCCTGTTTTGAATCTTTCGCCTTTTGCTTTATTTTTACTTTGACGCGAACCCTTGTCGTCAGCTACGAGCTGGCAAAGAAACCTCGCAATCGCGTTTGGTCACGTTTCGAATTAACAAAACAGGGTGAGACGACGATCTCTCACATGGTTTTGCCGTTTCTCGGGCTAGAACTAAGTCTAGACCGTGTTAGGTAAGACTTGTGTCTTACCTTATCACATTGGGTGATATTGTGTTTTTACTTTGACGCGAACCCTTATCGTCAGCTAAGGGCTGGCAAAGAAGCCTCGCACTCACGCTTGGCCATGTTTCGAATTAACAAAACAGGGTAGGGCGATGATCTCCCACATGGTTTTGCCGTTTCTCGGGCTAGAACTATAGCTAGACCGTGTTAGGTAAGACTTGTGTCTTACCCTATCACATTGGGTGATACTTTGCTTGAGCAACATTCGTTGTTTGAAACGAAATTGTCGTTCGGGCAGTCTGTTCGGATATTGTCATTCTTGGGAACACGAATATCGTCAACTGACTTAACTAATGATCGATATGCTAATGTAAGCAATACTTCTTTCACACAATAATGAAGATGTTAATATTGGGTAGACGAAACGAAATACTTCAAAGTGCAGTTGAATTTTATTATAACGTAAAAACTTCATCTCTACTCTCCAACTATGTTGTATGCTACTTTCCCCCCAAAACAAATAAAGAGAACGTCTTCGCTTTTCCATAAGATTCTACTGGTAGTATTTCCTCAAGTTGTCAGCATTCCATGTTCGCGGGATCGCCTCTCCTGAAATTATTTCCAGTGAATAGGCGCCTGGCCTATGCACCTTCGATATCTTGTAAGGTCCTTCCCAATTTGGCGACAACTTCCCTACAGCTGCCTTAGGGTTTGAAACTTCCAATTTTCTGAGAACTAGATCGCCGGCTTTAAATATCCTCGTTCGGACCTTTCAGTTGTAGAATCGTGCAACTCGTTGTTTTGTTGAAATCACCCGATCTAAGGCTTGAGCTCGCACATCATCTAATAGATCCAGATTTCCTCTGAGATTCTCTTCGTTTTCTGCCTCCAAAAATTGTAACACTCGAACCGTGGGGAGGCCCACTTCTACGGGTAACAGCGCCTCTGTACCGAAAGATAGGAGAAATGGTGTCTCGCCTGTCACAGAATGGGGTGTTGTTCGATATGCCCAAAGTACCTTAGGAAGCTCATCAACCCATGCCCCCTTCGCATCGTCCAGCTTTCTTTTCAACCCTTGAAGGATTGAGTGATTCATGTTCTCTGTCTGTCCATTAGATTGGGGATGAGCGACCGACGTAAAACGGAGATCAATAGAGAGACCTTCACAAAACTTTCGAAAGTTTGAGTTGTCGAATTGCTTCCCATTATCTGTGATCAGGATCTTTGGAATCCCAAAGCGGCAGACAACGTTCTTCCAGAAGAACTCTTCGCATTTCGATGCCTTTATGGTAGCCAATGATTCAGCCTCAGTCCATTTTGTGAAGTAGTCGATGGCGACTATCACAAAACGCCTTTGCCCGGTAGCCATCGGAAATGGGCCCAAAATATCCATTCCCCACATTGCAAACGGAATTGGGGAAGTCAAGATACTAAGGGGTGCCGCCGGAGTGTGCGTGAGTGGGGCAAATTTTTGACAGCGGTCACATCTTTTTGTGAACTTGATCGCCTCTCTCTGCATACCTGGCCAATAATAACCTTGCCGCAAGATTTTGTGTGCCAGGTTTCTTCCCCCCAAGTGTTGTCCGCAAATCCCTTCATGGACCTCATGTAGCGCATAGTCTGCCTCTCTGGGGCTCAGACACTTTAGGTATGGCAGGCTAAAAGACTTCTTATATAGCATCCTATCTACAAGGGCGAACCGAGCAGCTTTAGCACGTAAATTGCGCGCTTCACTTTTCTCTGATGGCAACACTCCCGAGACGAGGTACTGAATAATTGGGTCCATCCAGCAAGGTTCATGTTCTATTACATCCACCTCCTTTGAGAGCTGGATACTTCTTTCTTGGAGGAACTCAATGTATACTGCCCGGTTTAACTCCGAAATGTCCTCAGAAGTGAGTCTTGACAGTGAGTCTGCTTGGGCATTTTGGTCTCGCGGTATGTGGCGGATGGCGAAATTTTTGAACTCCGAAGCTTCCGTTTTCACGGCTTGGAGGTACTGGGCCATTCTATCATCTTTCGCCCCATATTCTCCCAAAATATGATTCACAACTAATTGAGAATCGCTATGGACAGAAAGAGAGTCAACTTTGAGAGAGTGTGCCAACCTTATTCCTGCTAGGAGCGCCTCATACTCAGCTTTATTGTTTGATGCCTGGAAATTAAAGCGGAGGGCGTACTCAATCATAAACTTTTCAGGGCTAATAAGTATAAGCCCGGCTCCGCTACTTCCTACCTTGGAAGAGCCGTCAACATAAAGGAGCCAAGGATCTGAAACTTCTGAAAGAATCAACTGCGGGGGGTTCTCCGGTATTGTGCACTCAACAACAAAATCTGATAAGGCTTGAGCCTTAATCGCTGTACGGGGTTGATACCGAATATCAAACTCGCCCAGCTCCACCGACCAGTTTACCAATCTCCCCGACGCATCAGGATTTTGGAGAACTTTACCCAATGGTTGGTCCGTCAACACAACGATGGTGTGCGACTGGAAGTATGGTCTCAATTTCTTCGCCGATGTGACAAGGGCTAGGGCCACTTTGTCTATTCGGGGGTACCTTGTTTCCACTTCCTGTAAGACCTTGCTCATGTAATAAACAGGTCTTTGCTTGCCTTCTTCTTCTCGGATTAAAACCGTGCTTACCGCTACTTCACTAACCGATAGGTATAAGAACAAATCTTCACCAGTTACCGGTTTTGTAAGTAGCGGCGGGGAAGACAGGTATTGCTTCAATTCTTCGAATGATCTCTGGCATTCTTCGGTCCACTCGAAATCTTTCGCCTTCCTGATAGCCTTAAAAAATGGGAGGCATTTTTCGGCTGACTTGGACATGAACCTTCCCAAAGCCGCCACTCTTCCCGTAAGCTCCTGAACCTGCTTGATTGTCCGAGGCGACTTCATGGCATGAATAGCGTCTATCTTTTCTGGGTTTGCTTCTATACCTCGTTGAGATACCACGAATCCTAAGAACTTCCCTGATGCTACGCCAAACGCACACTTGAGCGGCTTTAGTTTCATGTTATAAGCTCTCAGGATGTCGAAGGTTTCCTTGAGGTCTTCCACATGAGCCTCGGCTTCCACACTCTTGACCAGCATGTCATCCACGTATACCTCCATGTTTCTCCCAATTGAGTCGTGGAAAATCATGTTAACGAGGCGTTGATAAGTTGCCCCCGCATTCTTGAGTCCGAAAGGCATGACTTTATAACAATAGAGTCCCCGTTCTGTGATAAAGGAGGTCTTGGGGATATCATCTACGCACATCTTTATCTGGCTGTACCCAGAATACGCATCCATGAAACTTAATAGCTCATGACCCGAAGTTGCATCAATCAAAATGTCAATTCGAGGTAGCGGGTAGCTGTCTTTTGGGCAAGCCTTGTTGAGGTCAGTGAAGTCGATGCATATCCTCCAACGGTCGCTCGACTTGGGTACCATCACGACATTAGCGACCCAATCAGGATACGATATTTCCTCAATGAACCCTGCTGCCAATAACTTGCCAACTTCTTCTTCGATTTTCACTTGTCTTTCAGGAGCAAATGTCCTCTTCTTTTGCTTGACCGACTTCTTGAGGGGGTCAACATTCAATTTATGGGTGATCACTTCGGGATCAATCCCAGGCATATCGGATGCCGTCCAGGCGAAGATATCTGAGTAGCCCCTTAATAAATCCACAAGCTTGAGCTTGAGATTGTCTGACAGAGCAGTTCCCACCCTTACTGTCTTCTCTTGATTTCCCGGATATAATTCGATATGAATGAGGTCTTCAGCGGGCTTGCCTCTCTCGACTTTGGTTTCATCCCTCAAATCCTCTATCATGAGGGTTTCTTTGGATTTGCTTCGTCATGATGCTATGTAGCATTGCCGAGCCACCACCTGGTCTCCCATTACTTCTCCAACTCCATTCTCCGTGGGGAATTTCATCTTCATGTGGTATGTTGATACCACCGCCTTTAATTGATTTAACGCTGCTCGCCCCAAGATTGCATTATAGGCCGAGGGAATGCGTACCACCACGAAGTCTAACATCAGCTTAGCTTGAGTCGGAGGGGCACCCACGGTTACGGGTAATGTAATAATTCCCTCGCAGGCAACAGGATGGTTAGAAAAGCCGTATAGGGGCGTATCTATCTTCCGTAAGCGATCGGATGGGATGTTCATTTTTTGAAATGCTTCATAAAAAAGTACTTCCGCCGAGCTCCCATTGTCTACAAGGATTCGCTTCATGTCGAAGTTCCCTACCCGGAGTGTAACAACTAGGGGGTCGTCATGAGGTGTTCTCGTGTCTCCCACATCATCATCAGAGAAGGATATTGTTGGGGCCGGTTCTATCTTCTGCTTCTTAACTGACGGCCCCATAGTTGTGAGGATTTCTCTTGCATAAGCTTTTCGTCCATGTCCGGAAGAACCTCCTGCAGCAATTCCTCCGGAGATAGTATGGATGACTCCCCCATTTTCTTGCGCTTCTTCTCTTCCTGCTAAAGGAGTGGCCTCCCTCTTTTCATTCCTTCGATCAACATACCCTCGCAAGTGTCCGCGTTTGATAAGAGCCTCTATAGCACGCTTGAGCGATTCACACTTGTCGGTAGTGTGGCCATGGTCGTTGTGGTAACGGCACCATAAATTCCTGTCTCTCTGACTAGGCGCCGATCTCATCATGTCTGGTCTTTCCAGTATCTCTTTATCCTTTATCTCATGAAGAATCTGCGATGGTCTTGCAGTCAATGGCGTCAAATTATTCATGTCGAACATCTCTTTGGGGCGCCTTTCGTCCTTTCTTGAACGCTTAGAACCCTGTCCACCTTTTGGACTATTTTCTCGAGCTCTCTTTTCTTGCTCCTGTCCTCTGTGGGTTTCTAAGTACTCTTCAGCCTGGATATACTTGTTGGCTTTATCCAACAAGGCGCTCATGCTTCCGGGGGGGCTCTTATTTACCGCAAATGCAAATTTGGTTGTAGGACGAAGCCCCCGCATAAAAGCCGTGTACTTTACCGACTCATCAAGATTATCTATTTCTAATGTCGCCGCATTAAAGCGTCCCAAATACCGCGACAAAGACTCGTTCCTTTCTTGGACCACGTTGAGAAGACTTGCCGAATTCTTCCTCCGAGTTCGGCTGCTCACAAAATGTTTCTGAAACAAGTCAGACAGCTGGGCGAAAGAGTGGATGGTCCTGGGTCGCAGAGACTTAAACCATGCATGCGCTGCCTTCCTCAAAGTCGTTGGGAATGCCCGGCACATGACGGCATCAGAGACTTGGAGGAGCAGCATATTTGTTTGAAACTGGTAGACGTGCTCTCCAGGGTCTCCGCTCCCATCATATAAATCGCACTGCGGCATCCGAAAATTTGGAGGGAGTTTCGCCTTCTCAATTGTTTTGGATAGAGGGTATCCTGAGTCTTCCCTTGGGGGAGCGAATGCCTCCGGGCAAGGCCCAGAGATAGTTTTGCGAGAAGTTTGCCCTTGGGGACGCACTTGTCGCATGGAGCCATGAATTCGTCCTTGGGGACAATGCCTTTGGTTCGCGCAGTGTTGACCCCGAATTTCGCCACCTATAACAGGAGGCGAATTCGTACTGTGCTCTACTGACATCCCGTGTCTAAAATACGATCCACTTCTGGTGACATGTTTTTCGGTTTCTTCTTCTGGCTGATAGCTGGGATCAGTCTCTGATTTATACTTTTGACCATAGCTGGACCTTGAGGTCAGCCTAAGACGAAGGTCACTGGGATCGAGGCGTGTCTGGTTAGTAGAAATCATCGGGGCCACCTCTTCAAGCTTTTTCTGTAAGGTGGATACCACACCCTTAAGTTCGTGGACTTCTCTGGTTAGATCCGCATTCGGAGTGTCAAACAGCTTTTTGGTTAGGCGATGGCGTAAGTCTCCCCTTTTTAAAAGTGGGGTCGGGGAACGAGAAGTTCCCTGGGAGCTGTCAGTCGTCTTCGGGGTGACTGAAGTTACATTAATCCAGTCATTACTAGAATGTTGTTGGGACGGTGTTGGTTGCCGACTTCTTTGGCGGGAGCCGCTTGATTTCGCTCGTCGATTTTGGACTGAGCGAGTGTTTGAGGGTGATTGCCTAGCCATATTCCTTGTCGGTCCCATGGATGGCGCCAAAATGTTACTGCTGGAATATTGATCGGGACCACAGCTAGGAAATGTCCTGCAAAATAGAGCACAGAGTGACCACCGGGGATGTTCCGGTGGAGGTGGCTCCGATGCTAAAGTCAGAACGTCGCTACTAGAGTAGAATCTGAATAGTAGAAAATGCACTGAGTGCTAGTGTGTGTGAACTTGTCCGTGTACCTGAAGATCTCGCCTAATATATAGGTGAGCTCTAGACTCCTTTCTTCTTTAGAACTCTCTTCTGCCTGATCTTCTTGTAGAAGTGTTATATTAGGACTCTTCCTTTAGCACTTGAGTCCTTAACGGCTTCTATTACCTCCCTTAGGTTCTATCCCATTACAGGTTTGTTAGTCCATTGAGTCAAACATGCCACGTGTCATTAGTCGGTTGGGTGGATATATTTAGCCATATCAGATCGAATTACTCAACTCGGTACGAAACTTGCAATAATTCAAATTATGCTCCTCAACATGTAAACAAATATGAAAGAAAGCAGAAAACCTCAAACACCTCAACAGCATTGGCATACTACCGTAAGAGAGAGAGAGAGAGAGAGAGAGAGAGAGAGGAGATTCAATCCTCATTCTTCTTCATTTTCTCAACCCGCTGATTCAACTGCTCCATCTGAACAACCAAGTGCGTGACCGAGTACAGAAGTCAGTAGAACAGGAGCGCGGCGGCGATGAGCAGCGCGTTCCGCTAGATCTTTATGATGGACTTCTGGTGGCGGAGGCGCTCGGCCAGGGTGCACGACTCGGGCGACTCGCACCGCGGCCGAGTCTCGTACTTCCAGTAGATGTCCATCAACAGGAACAGGCAGAACGGGATAACCGAGAGGAAGGGCTTGAGGAGGTTACGGGTGACGGTGATCAGGCCCTTGCGGAGGCCGTTGAGGCCAGGGAGCGCGAGGAGAAGAACCATGATTGCCTTTGCGTCCGTGGCGTAGCCGAGCACCAACCACTCTAGCGCCATTTTTTCTGGGTGAGATTTTAGAGGTCCTTGATCTGGTGGACAACGTTGTTATCTGGTTTTCGCTGGAGGTTCTTACGATGTAATATGTGGGTTGCTTCGTGCGAGTGGGAAGGGGAGAAAAAAGAGGGGTGAGGCGACCGGGAACTGAGGAGGTGGACACGTGGCGGCGCTCCTTGTGTGTCGACTAGACACGTCACGGTACAGATGGCAGCACCCCGAGGAATAGTTTATCTTTTCCTGCTCTCGCCACGGCTCGAAGCCCTAGGCCAAACCCCAAGCCCAAGGCCACCAACTTGAGGTTGACCGTCCTAGCCCAGCTTGACATACCACAACCTCGAGCCCGTCGAGCTTCAGGCAACAGATCTGGCGTTACCAGACCAGATCCGGCATCCTTCATCCAGCAACCATTTGTTGCAAGACCCCGTCCCAAGGACAATCGACCAGCACAATACACCATAAAATTGGAAAAAAAAGAAAATAGGAATCCTAGCTACAGTACCACGCCACCACATACCAGAGGAAACTAGTGGTGGCGGTGGAGGACAACAAAAGAGATGATCATGACTTTTCTCTCCTGGTTTTTTTTTCTCTCTCTCAGATGTGGAGACTCATTTTTTTTCTCTCCTGGTTTTTTTTTTCTCTCTCCCAGTGATAGGTCAATGAAAGGCTAATACTTTAAGTCACAACTAATTTAGCACCGAACATGCTCATTCGTAAGTTAGTCACAACTAATTTACCTGTAAGCGACTAATTTGCCATCATTGGCTCCTTATTTCCCTCCTCTTATTTGTGATCGGTTTCTTCACTGCCTGCTCACCTGCTTCCTCGTCTTCCTAAATTTTCACTTTGTATGGTCTTCGGTCTGAAGTGGCTCTTCTCACGGCATTCGTATCACAATTAAAGGTGCATGGTTTCTTTTTTCACATAGTTCTTTATTTATTCTGTGGGCATCACTTAGTACGTTATGTGGGTATGACTTACTACGTAGGGCTTCGAATTCTTTCCCACTCGTTTTTTTCTAATAGTAGACCAATTTCTTGCTTCGTGAAGTTGAAACAGAAAATGTCTGTATATTTCTGTGTGTTTAAGAAACATCGGAGACCTGTATTTATAGGTATTACAGTTGACCTAGTAATTAATACAATGAATAAATCAAGGATTGACAAGATACAACATGATTGATTTGACATATTGATATGATTATGAGTAAATTAAGGAGATTCCTTAATTTACGAAGTTGACTCTAATATCCCCCCTCAAACTCGAGGTGGTCGACCAGAGACCAGGTTGAGTTTGGAAATGGAATGCAAGAAGTTCTTTACGGAAAAGGACTTCATGAAGACATCTGCAAGTTGATTGGGGGAAGATACATGAATGAGCTCAAGGATATCACGAGTGAGATGTGTACGAGTAACATGACAATCAATCTCAATGTGTTTTGTCCTTTCATGAACAACATCATTGTGAGTGATCTGGATAGCGCTCTGACTATCACAATGAATAGAAGTAGCAGAGTCAAAAGAGACACACATGTCTCCAAGTAACCATCGCCACCAAACTAACTCAGCAGTAGTCTCAGCAAGAGCGCGATATTCAGACTCAGTGCTAAAGCGAGAGACAATGGACTGCTTCTTGCTGTGCCAGGAGATGAGAGAATTACCTAGAAAGAAACAGAAACTTGTAGTGGAGCGACGATCAACAAGATCGCGTCCCCAGTCTGCATCAGATTAGGCAGTGAGCTGTAGAGAGGATGCGGATGGATAGTGCAAGCCATGAGATAGAGTACCCTTCACATATCGCAAAATTCGAAGAACGCCAACCAAGTGAACAGTGGAGGGAGCGGTCATGAATTGGGTAACCCGATGAGCTGCATAAGCAATATCTAATCGAGTAACAGTGAGATAAATCAGGCTCCCAACTAGTTGTTTATAATAGATAAGATCCGAAAGAGGTTCACCAGTTAATGTACTATGCTCCCAGTTTTCCTCCATAGGGGACATAACAGCATCACTTGAAGAGACGCCAGACTTAGAGACCAAATCAGAAGCATACTTGATTTGAGAAAGAAAATATCCAGTATGATGAGTGTAACACCCCGATACTTTTTCTGATCTAATTAGAAATTTTAGCGGCGAATATATTTTTTATCGTCGATATTTTTTTTATTTAACAACACCTAGTGCGATTAGTGTAAGCAGGGTCATGTAGCAACCGCTATATATATATATATTTTTTCCTAACACAAAGTATCGTTAATATTTATTTTGGACTGCTTTGCGATAATAAAAGTTCCGGGTAAAAATTAGAATAACTAACGAGAGCTTAGGGGCTTTTTGGTAGTTTTCAACTTAGGGTTTTACTATATATATGAATATAACTATGGGTCAGCCGACCCTAATTTTCCCCGTACCTTCTGGGATCGGCAGAGGCAGAGAGAGGGATTGAAGAAAAGGGTTTCCGTCGATCGAAGCCACCTTTCTGGTAAGTTTTTCATCCTATTTTCTCTTGGTTATTTAATGATTTAAGGGATTCAGGGATGGCTACGATAAAGGCAGTTGTAAGTGTGAGTGTGTTCGTGTATATTATGTGTATATGTTTAGGTATTGGGTCACAGCATCTGGCAAAACCCGTGAATGACAGTGTATGTGTTCCTGTTGCATGGGTTTTTGGGAGCGTCTCAGTTACGCATGAGGGAACTGTGAGGTTTGGTTGTGGCCGTGAGAAATGGGTATGTTGTAAGACGGTATACCATGTGTGTTTGTTGAGAGTTTGTGGGTGTATGAGAGGCAAGGAAGAGAGAGTGAGGACAGCCATGGAGGGGCTGCCATGGCTGTGTTTGCACGGCTGCCATAGCTGTGTTTGCACTGTTACCAGGGCTGGGTACAAGCATGTTTGAGTGCGTCCAAGAGAGAGAAGGGACCTACTGCTGGGCACATTTAGTGTGCACTGTGGGTGTGTTTTGTGTGGGGAGTATAGTGGTGAAAAGGAAGGGTAATGTGGGCTGCCGAGTGTGTGAAGTGTGTTTTTTTTTTTTTGGACTGTGTGAGCATGGTGTGGACAGCCATGGGCTGCTGTGTGTGCACCCATGAGGTGTTGTGTGGTGGGTATACAGGTGAGTGTTTGTATTTGTGTATGTAACAGGTATGTTATATGTGTGTGTGTATTTGAGAAATGGAAGGGGAAAGCAAGGCTGCTCAACAGATGTGAAGTGAATGCAGTGGGTATGGTTTCAAATAGGTTATGAGTTTTGTATATGATTGGGTGTTGGAGTTATGGCAATGTTTTGATGGTAGAGCTAGTGAGTGAAAAAGGAGAAAAGGGGCTGCCTTGAAGAGGGTCCGTGTGAAGGCAAATATTGGCTTTTTTGGCAGAGAGAGGGAAGAAGGAGATGAATGAACAGTGCTGGGTCTGTGCAGTAGAGTGGTATACTGTGCTTGCACAGTTGTACCGCGTGGCTGTTGGTATTGTACGATTGTCCAAAAATTCTGAAAATTTACAGAATGATTCTCAGTACAATATTACAATTTCTGTAAAAATTTCATAATTTTCTGATATCGTATGTATTTATTATAATTTCTGCAATTTCAGAATTTTAAAAGTCTTTTGGAGCCCTTAAACCCTGAAAATGTTCTGGGAAAAAATTACATTAATGTTGTTATAGCATAAGTAAGACTCAGTTTGAATTTGATAATTTTTGGAGTTTATTTTCTATGATTTTCGTATCGCATTGGTTTTAGCAAAACGAATAGTTTAAAAATAGTTTTAGTACCTTTTAATCTCTGATTTAAATTTCTATAACTTTTATACATATTTTAAAGCTGTTATAAAAATTATGAGTCCTTATTTCCAGCTAGAAGCAATTATGGAAATTTATTGGTTTTAGTGTATTTAAGAAAATTATTTTTAATTCGAAAATAATCAAAAAATATATATATTTTTACCCCATATGCTCTATTAAGCTATAAATAATGCTTAATGAATGATAAGAATATTTTTGGGATGTGTCGGAGCCTCGTGGAGTGTGACGAGTGTCGGGTTAGGTTGACCTAGTGGGAAACTGCTTTGAAGTTCGTCGTTCCGGATAGAGAAATGAGTACGTTGTGGGTAGTTATATTAGGTTTATAATATATTAGTATGGATAGTGTTCTGATAAATAATTTGCCTGACCTAGGTTAATTCAAAGGATTTGGATCGAAGTTGTTTAGCAGTGCATAGCTTGGATCGAGGTAAGGGATTTCTTCTGAAACCCAGTTTCCTCTATTTGTCCTCATAGATATTTTTCTGAATTGTTATCGCTATTCTTTGGATTCTGTTATTTTGATAAAGTCGCATTATTTTCCATATAAACTTTTCATTGAGCCTTAAAACGTTTATTGAAATTATTATCGATGCTCATTAATTATTGTCAATCGAGCATTGAATAACATGTTGCGTTATCGAAATGTTTTCATCTTGCATATTGACATGAGATTCTGCATGGGTGTGTTTTGGCGGAGTTGGTGGGTATTGGAGGATTCGGTGTTTGGTGTGGGCTAGTACCTTGACGGACTAGTCGGTGTATTGGTGTGGCTAGTGCCTTGACGGACTAGCCGGTGCATTGGTGTGGGCTAGTGCCTCGATGGACTAGCCGGTGGAAAGTGTTAATGAGCATCGCCTTTGTGGCTTTGCTAAGTGATTACCCTGCACTGCCTGTGTGGCTTTGCAATTGCTCATGTTATTGTATTCTTGATCGTTGCATCGTATCTGAAAATCGTATTGATGTCTGATTGAACTAGTTATGATTCTTCTTTTTTGAAAATCCTGATGAATTGCATCTGTAATTGTTTCGTAGTTTATTCATTTGAGCGACCTTACTGAGCTCTCAAAAGCTCACTCCCCTTTGACTTCCTTTCCGCAGGTAATATCCAACAATAGATCGCATTGGGTGTGGAATAGATTCGAGCGAGGGAAAGAGAAGTTAAATTTCAGTCTTAGTCATTAGAACCCCTGCGTGGGTCATTATTGTTATTTAGAATTGTTAGTTTGGACTTGATGTTTCAACTGTGATTAAGTCGATGGATTAGTTGCTCTGACAGATTGGTAGTATTTATTTTGGTTGAGTTGAGGATTTTATGATTTAGTGATTGATGGATCGAGTGTCTAACGTTCCGGAAAATTCCGGGATGTTACAATGAGAGGTGACCTCAAGACCAAGAAAGTATCGAAGATCACTAAGATCCTTCATCTCAAACTATTGACTAAGAGAGATTTTAAGGGTACGAATGCTTGAAAAATCATCACCCGTAATGATCATGTCATCAACATATAACAGTACTAAGATCAAACCTGAGTCAGACTGTCGATGAAATAGAGCAGAATCATAGGCACTGGAAGCGAATTCAAGCTGTGTGAGGACAGAACTGAACTTAGAGAACCAAGCCCTGTGAGCTTGCTTGAGACCATAAAGAGCTTTTCGGAGATGACACACCTGATATGGACGATGAGGATAACCAGGCGGACGTTTCATGTATACTTCCTCAGTGAGCTCCCCATTAAGGAAAGCATTTTTACGTCCATCTGAAACAGAGACCAATGGCGTGCAGAGGAAACTACAATGAGAGCCCAGACGGATCTAAGACGAGCAATAGGAGAAAACGTCTCCTCATAATCAATGCCATATTCCTGTGTATATCTTTTTACTACAAGTCGAGCTTTGTAACGTTCAATGCTGCCATCTGCATGTGTCTTGATCACCCACTTGCAACCGACAACAGATTTACCTGGAGGCAGATCAGCTAAATCCCAAGTATGAGTCTTAGTGAGTGCATCTAATTCATCATTCATAGCCTTCTGCCACAGTGGGTCCTTAGAAGCTTCTGTATAGGTAGTAGGTTCATGAAGAGTAGATAAAACAACGGAGCAATCATAATCTCGTAAACGAACATTAGGTTGAACTAACCTACCAGAAGTTGTACGAACCTGAGGGGCAGGAGGAGGAGATGGTGGAGCAGTGTCAGACGCCGACGTGGAGGGAAAGTTAGGACCAGGAGCAAGTGGATCAATAGCATCAGCAAACATTTGTGTAGGCAAAGATGATGTAGTATCAGGGAATAGGTCTATGGAGCATGCTGGAATCTCAAGTGAGGATGTGCTACTCTGTGTATCAAGAGAAGACACATGTACGAAAAATGTATCTTCCCAGAAGGTAACATGACGAGAAATACGTATCCGCTGAGATATAGGATCATAGCAGCGATACCCTTTCTGTTCTATGCCATAACCTAGAAAGCAACACATGCGAGCCCTAGGTTCTAATTTGTTTTGCTCATGGGGATGAAGTTGAACAAAATAAACACAAACAAAGACTTTGAGAAGACTATAATTGGGGCTGACACCATGAAAGCACTCATAGGGAGACATATTGCCTAGGACAACAGAAGGTGTGCGATTAATAGTGTATACTGCAGTGAGTATAGCTTCACCCCAAAAAGACTCAGGAAGAGAAGTAGAGCGCAACAATGTATTTGCTATATCCACAATGTGTCTGTGTTTACGTTCAGCTCTACCATTTTGTTCAGATGTGTCAGGACAAGAAGTTTGAGCAATTGTACTCTCTTGAGCAAGTAAGGATAAGAAAGGGGTAGAGCTATATTCTGCGGCATTATCTAAACGAAAACTTTTTATGGTATGGGAGAACTGAATGTGAACCATTTTAGCAAAAGTAGAATAAACAGTCAAAACTTCAGAGCAATTTTTCAAAAGATAGATCCAAGTAAATCGAGAATAGTCATCAATAAAGGTTACATAATAACGAGATCCACCCTTAGTAAGAACTGGAGAGGGACCCCATACCTCAGAATGAACTAAATCAAACATTTGACTAGCTCTCGAATCACTATTATTGAAAGGCAATTTTGACTGCTTACTAAGTTGACATGGTAAACAATGAAAATCAGATACAGAAATAGACCCAAATTGTCCACTAGAAACAAGAGGACAAAGCCTAGATAAGGAGGCATGACCTAAGCGAGAGTGCCAAAGTTGAAGAGCTTTGGAAAAGGTAGAAGCAGCAGCAACAGAGGTGGATGGCAGATGGAGATGATCCAACACAAAAAAACGATCCACTTTACGCCCTGTCCCAACCACCTTCCCACTCTGCGCGTCCTGTACAATGCAACCAGAAGAGTTAAGGTGAATGGTGCAGCCATGATCAATAAGTCGACCCAAAGAGATAAGATTATGAGCCAATGAAGGGATAAGAAAAGTATGAGATAAGGAAAGAGAAGGTGTGGAAATGTCTCTTATATGTGTTGTGTGTAAGGCAGTACCATCAACAGTATGTATAGAGGGTATTGACAAACTAGAAATTTTATGAGAGAATAAAGAAGAATCTGATGTCATATGATTGCAACAAGCATAATCTAATAAAAGAAGACTGTTGTTATCCTTGATCTTCCTTCCTCTAATCAAAATGTTCTTGCCACTCTAACTGCTCTTGCCACTTCTTCTCGCCCTCCCTTTAGGAAAAAATGGTGTGATTTTCACAAGTGGGGATTTCACTCAAATGATGAATGCAAGCGGAATCCGAAAAACAAGAACTCTGTCCCGGGCTACACTCCACCTAGATCACCGTCTCAACCAGCTGCTATTGTTACCGACACTGTTGTCTCTGCTGCGCCTTCTTCTTCTACCCCTATGATGGAACTCACTGCAGACGAATTGGCAGTTATTTCTAATTATTGCCTTTCCCAGACGAGTAACTCTAGTGGTATTTCTGCTTCATCATTTTGTAGTTCTTCTGCCTGTGTTGTAGCCTTTGTTTTGGCTAGATAATTGGCTGCCACAGGGATAAATGAACTTAATTGGAAAAAAAAGGGCATGTTACCAAAATTAAAAGTTACATAATATTTGCACTAAATTTGTTACTTGCAGCTATGTCTATGACTTTAAATTTAGGTATGTTGATCATCACTATTTAGGGTAGTCAATTACATCAGACGTATGGATACCTGGCTAGCATCATGTTCGTGGACTTGGGGCGCATAGGAGAAGATTATACTCACTGTTTTTGAGTGAAAATGCCATGGACATAGAAAACAGCACCAAAAGCGTAAATTGAAGGGTATATATGTAGCCCTTTGAGTTTCCATTTTCCCATGCGTCTTGCACAGAATGATGCTGTTGCAAAAGACTTAATATGGCATGTTCAATATGCATAGAACATGGTTTCTTTTGACTAGCTTGAGATAGTTGTTCTTGTCTAATTCCCAGAGCCCTCCGAAATTCTGAAAAGTACCTTGTGATCGGCCCAGTTTTCGCGCAAAGTAATCTGTAGCCCTCAGTTCACTGCTTGGTGTTCCCAACCTATTCTGGTCGCACCCAAAGGCCCACTGGGGTCCCATTTTGCATGACACATCCGCACATGCAACAATCAATATTCAATGCTCACAACCGGTCAAAGTATGCACGCTCAAGTCACGTGCATTTCTCACTTTCGTTACGTTACTTCATCATTAAGAAACTCATTTTCGCGTGACGCTTCATCACACTTCGACCGTCGCACTTCGCATGTCGCCCATCGGCGTACCATGGCACTTGCCCAAGGAAGTTGGCCTTGCCCTTCCCCTTGGGGTCGGCCTCGGCCTTGGCCTTCCCTATGGGGTCCGCCTCGGCCTCCCCTTGGGGGTCAGCCTCGGCCTTCCCTTGGGGTTGGCCTTGGCCTCCCCCTAAGGGTTGGCCTTGGCCTTCCCCTATGGGTTGGCCTTTGGTCTCCATACTTAACACCTTCACTTATCTTCAAGGGACCATACATCACTTCGCGACCCCATCGCCCGGACATCACTCCGCGACCCCGTCGCCTGGACATCACTCCGCGACCCTGTCGCCCGGACGTCACTCCGCGACTCTAGTCTACTAGAGGTCACCCTGTGACCCCGTCGCCCGTCGTCCGGACGTCGCCTGCGCCCGAGCGCAAAGTCCGCGACGCTCATTGTCCGTCACCCAGACATCGTCTCCGCGACCCCCGTCGCCGGCGTTCGGGCGCCATACTCCAACACTCCGTCGCGCCACTGATACAGTCGTGCCCCCCGGCTCTTTGTCACACTACCGTGCCCCCGGCACCATATGCACTCTGTTGTGCCCATGCGCTACGCCACTAACACAGACCTACCCCCGGCACCTTACTCACTCTATCGCGCCCATGCGCCACAATCATGTTACATGCCCCCCGAGCACCACACTCATTCACCACACCATGCGCACCTTGCCTTGGACGTGGAACATGCTTCGCCCCACTCTCCGGAGTGCACATCATCCTGCGGGGATAGGCGACTCCTCCTGGACACTATCTCCGCTAGGGAGCTGTCAGTGCTTCGGCATGAGGACTCCCCTTCTGCCAGGTAGACGGCTCCTTCGGGATGCTACCTTGGCCCGTCGAGTAGACGGCTCCTCCGGGATGCTACTTTGACGCGCTCTGAGTGCTCTGGTAAAAAGACTCACCCACAGGGATAAGTGACTCATCCGCGACACTATCTCTGCCAGGGAGCTTTTCAACTCCTCTTTTGCCAGGTAGGCGGCTCCTCCGGGATGCTACATCGGCCCGTCAGGTAGACGGCTCCTCCGGGATGCTACCTTGACGCGCTCCGAATGCTCCGGCATAAGGACTCACCCGCGGGGATTGGCGACTCCTCCGGGACACTATCTCTGCCAGGGAGTTCTGTGCTCCAGCACGAAAACTCCCCTTCCGCCAGGTAGACGGCTCCTCCAGAATGCTACCTCGGCCTGCAGAATAAGCGACTCCTCCGGGAAACTATCTCCGCCAGGGTGTTTGTGTGACTGGCCTACGTGCTCCGGCACTGGGGGCTTACGTCGGCACCCCTAGGGACTATGACCCCCCGGGTCACTCCGAGACGGGAGTAGGTCTTCAGAGGACATCGCGCCTAGTTCACCTGGCAGTTGGGCGTCGGGTCTTCCCCACCGTTGCCAGGCCTGTGGGACTCTGCAAGGGCTTGGATTGGAGGCTAGATCAAGGAGATTCTCTAGCCACACTGACGCTGTAGGAGCCAGTCTTTCCAAGCAGACAGAGCGACGTTGTGCGGGGCAGGCCGGGTGAATATGCGATCCGACAGTCCGTGGAACACTGGCACCCGTGGACCCATCGGTGATGTGTCACTTCCGGGGAGCGCCACATGTCGATTGATGACATCATCATCTCAACCTCTGTAAATAGGGGTCTTGAGAATTCATTCAGAACACGGATCTCTCACATTTCACTTTCTCACTCTAGAATCCTAGAGAGAGAAACATATATGACCCTGACTTTGGACCTAAGCATCGGACTGTGACTGTCGTCGTATAATCAACCAGCGTTATCACCCTCGCAGCACTGGCACCCTCAAGCTCTGTCTGTGAAGCCCTTGGTCTCTGCCGTTGTTCCACCCTTGTTGTGTCTCACATCAACATACTTGGCATCTGATTCGGACTGCATTCCTTGTGGCACTTCCACGTCGACTGCGAACCCACTTTCCTTGGCATCACTTGGGATTAAGTACAAAGAGCTCTTTCGATAAATAAGTGACCTCTTATGGCGGCAAACAGTGTTCTTTTGATAACCAAGTCAGCCCGTTATGGCATAACCTGTGAAACGCATAGATTGGATATTGGCATGTTAAGATAATGAAGGTATCAAACAGTGTTAGGCATCAAGTAGTTTTATTGGAACTTTATCACTTTTTTATCTTGTAGCTACTGTCTTATGTAAAAAGGAAGGTTTTATGTTTTTAATACTTCATGTAATTGCCAAGAAAATTAGTGTATGTGTTTGCATCAACACTTCTTATCAATGTATTTGCCAAGAGAATGAATGAAGAAACACGAAAACACACTTCTATGATTTGGCTGGCAAAATCACACTAAAAAAGGGGTGCGCAAGTAATAGCCAAGAAATTTAATGCATTCTCTTTGATTCATATAGTAATTTACATTCCACAACCAGACTTTTGCAGACTACCCATGTACTCCATATGAATGATTAAATATTCACTTTCCGGGAACAAAGTTTGTAGCGTAAGCCCAGGCATTGTTATTAACTGGATCAGCAAGATGATCAGCAAGGTTTTCCAATGGTCCCTTTCCGGTTACAATAGCTTGAACAAAGAATCCAAACATAGAGAACATGGCAAGTCTTCCATTCTTGAGCTCCTTCACTTTAAGCTCAGCAAAAGCCTCAGGATCATCAGCGAGGCCCAATGGGTCGAAGCTTCCGCCGGGGTAAAGTGGGTCAACCACCTCACCCAACGGCCCACCGGCAACACGGTAGCCCTCGACAGCTCCCATCAAGATAACCTGTGTAGCCCAAATAGCAAGGATGCTCTGAGCATGCACCAAGCTTGGGTTGCCCAAGTAGTCAAGCCCACCCTCGCTGAAGATTTGAGCTCCGGCTTTGAACCACACGGCCTCACCGAACTTGACTCCATTGCGCGCCAAGAGCTCGGGGAAGACACAACCTAGAGCTCCAAGCATGGCCCATCTACTGTGGATTACCTCGAGCTCACGGTTCTTGGCAAAAGTTTCGGGATCGGCCGAGAGTCCAGCAGTGTCCCAGCCATAATCACCAGGGAATTCTCCAGTGAGGTAGGAAGGGGACTCACCAGAAAATGGGCCCAGGTACTTGACTCGGTCTGGGCCGTACCATGGGCTGCCGGATGAGACAGGCTTGGCTGCAGTCTTCCTCATTGAGACTCTTCCATTGCCGAAGAGCTCGGAAGCAGACGGTGAGACTTTAACAGCCTGGCCGGCCAGAGATGGGGAAGAAAGGGCCCTAGTTGAGGCAGCCATGGCGAAATAGTTCTAAAAGATGGAGAAATCTAAGTTCTGGTAACAGTTGTAAATGTTATTGTGGGGTGAGTTTGATGACAGACTGAAGAGGTATAAATACGGCATGGACTTCCAAAGCGTCCTTATCTCTGGATATCTTTCCCTCGTTTCTCATTGGTTGGTGAGATCTTGAGGGCTTGATTGTTGGCACTTTCTAGGCCACTGAATCCTTGGGGTCCCTTGGAGCATATTATGTATCCAAAATCTCATCAAACGCAACAAGTTCTTTGTTTGATACTGCTATGAATTCATGGCACCAGTACGCACACTATCATGTTATGCCAGAAGAAAATAATCAAAACTGACATACATTTGTAATATATATTGATAGTTGACCGGTTTAAAGATTCAAAAAACACATATCACCATTTTATTTTTTATTTTCGTTACGACTAAAGTTACAGTTTCTAGAACCCGTTGATAAAGCTCGTCGCCACCGGAAATGGAACCCGTAACTTTGGATTATCCTTCAAGGTATCTGTCATTTATCTCATTCTTGAAATTGTACGTCATGGGCCGGGAAGAACAAAATGAATGAATGAGTAGCTCACGTCACTGCTAAACGAAAAGAAAAAGATCGAGGAGGGAATTTGAGAATGAGAACATGTCAGGCCCCGTACGCTTACCATATTTGTTTTCTGTTTTCATTTTCATGATTTTCATATTCAGTTTGAAAATCCGTTCCTGTAGTTTTATCATTTTCACAAAAAAAAAATTAGCTATTTTTTCTTATATTGGGTTAAGTTTGAGTGAAAAAACTGAAAATACCTTTTAGGTGTTTTCAAATTTTTGTTACTATTTGAGTAATTTTATCCAAAACGAAAACAGAAAATGGTAAAAGTACGCAAAAAAAGAATATTTTTCATTATCATTGCTAAAACAGAAAACGAATATGGTAAACGTACGGGACCAGTTTTACAGTTTTTCAGAGTAATTGAAACCAATAAGATGTATAATTGAGGCATAAAAAGCAAGAGTATGAATGACGCAGCGAACAGACTTGACAAATTTATTTATTTTTTCCCTTTGGGGATTCTTCACGGAGCAATGAAGTAACATACTTTTAGCACCATATCGGCATCAGCATGCCATCTCTTGTACTCGTCAATCCTAGGGTATTGCTTTTGGCTCAACTAAGTCTTTACTCTCTCCTTAGCCGATAGATCACTAGATCAGAATTGGGTTTTAACGGCACCTAAAGTGCCGTTAAGGTATTTATGCAGGAAAGTAGTTCGTAAAAAAGTGGCCGGTTACTAGTGAAGAAGTTTTTGGCCTAAATAAAATTAAACTAGTGAAGAAAGTTTTGGTTTAAACCAAAATAAAGATGAAGATGGAAATCTTGCTAAAGGAAGGTTTGTTGAAGAGATATGAAGATAATGTGGGTTCGTAAATGCAGAAAAACTTTCGTAAAGGCAACAACTCTTTGTAGAGATTTTAAAAGGGTCATATCCTCAGGTTTCACTATATTGGTAAGTTCCTTCTCAATGGCTCGATGGGATTTTCAAGCTAAAATACCTTATGAAATATACATGAGCATGATCGGGAATCTCTAAATCTGCCCGCATTCGTAACATAGATAATTTTCTGTTATACATGAAGGAATGAAGGGAAATTTCTACCTATTCTTCGATCCTAATTGCTGCAGTGTTCATGTTCCTTCCTGTAGGCATGCCCAAAGGGTGAAGTACTCCTCTCACTTGGGAACTTAGAGAAAACAGTAGTCATGCAAGGGGTATCCTGTGCCAGTGTGCCACCAAATATCTCCATACGTTTGCCATGGAAATATAAGGTCATCCAATGTTATTCTCATTAAATCCTACAATGCTTATAAATAAAATAAAAAGCATTAAATCCTACAATGCTCTCTTGTCCGATTTTGGCATTCACAAACTCGTTTCAGGTGGCTGTGAAACCATCCTTGTTGGTGATACCAATGCACTAGAGGTGAAGCATGCTTGCAATGTTTCTCAGATGACCGATGTCTACAGCTTCTTTTTTTCCTTATATGGAACTTCGTATTTTCCTTATGGACCGATGTCAACAATGAAGTCGAGGGTGCGATTTGTGTTATAAGAGTTCAAGTATTACAAACTTGCAATTGCAATCTGTTGTACTCTCGAGTACCCTAATGAGTGACCATCATATATATTTGCAGTAACAAACGCATTAAGGAGATTTTAGGCTCAGGCAATGACAGCGTAAGGTTTCTTGACTAGTTTCTTTTGTTATGTTCAATTGGAATCGGTTGTATTAGTTAGGACAAAAATTTGTGCACTGTTACTATAGACCTGGAATCCTACGATACTACCCATAGCTAAATTAAGTGATGCAGACACATATTTGAGTGTTTAGTTATGCAACCAGGGATTTAAGTTTAACCTTGTAGGTAGACTTACATTAATCAAAAGCAGAACATTTCCGGTTACAAGCTTCCCAAGACCACCCAACCAAACTATTTAACTCAATATTATTAGAACGCTTAAACCCAAAAATACACCTAAAATGCAAAAGGATGAAACATAAGGTCTAGCCCCGCCCTGGCCTTATCATGAATCCTGTATTACCTTAAGAATTCAGAAAGCAAAAGAAACAAGCTCAATTACAGCACTCAAAATCATAATATGTTCTTACTAGCTAATTCACAATGACTTTACATTCGTGGATCAAAGACTAGTCCACTAAATTCACTTTCCGGGGACAAAGTTGGTCGCATAAGCCCATGCGTTGTTGTTAACTGGGTCAGCAAGATGGTCGGCGAGGTTTTCCAATGGTCCCTTTCCAGTTACAATAGCTTGAACAAAGAATCCAAACATAGAAAACATGGCAAGTCTTCCATTCTTGAGCTCTTTCACTTTAAGCTCAGCAAAAGCCTCAGGATCATCGGCGAGGCCCAATGGGTCGAAGCTTCCACCGGGGTAAAGGGGGTCAACCACCTCACCCAACGGCCCTCCGGCAACACGATATCCATCAACGGCTCCCATCAAGATGACTTGTGTAGCACAAATAGCAAGGATGCTTTGAGCATGGACCAAGCTTGGGTTGCCCAAGTAGTCAAGCCCACCCTCACTGAAGATTTGAGCTCCGGCTTTGAACCACACAGACTCGCCGAACTTGACTCCGTTACGGGCCAAGAGCTCGGGGAAGACACATCCTAGAGCTCCAAGCATTGCCCATCTACTGTGGATTACCTCGAGCTCACGGTTCTTGGCAAAAGTTTCTGGGTCGGCCGAAAGTCCAGCAGTGTCCCAGCCGTAATTACCAGGGAATTCTCCAGTGAGGTAGGAAGGGGACTCACCAGAAAATGGACCCAGGTACTTGACTCGGTCTGGGCCGTACCATGGGCTGCAGGATGAGACTGGCTTGGCTGCTGTTTTCCTCATCGAGACTCTTCCATTGCCGAAGAGCTTGGAAGCAGACGGTGAGACTTTAACAGCCTGGCCGGCTAGAGATGGGGAAGAAAGGGCCATTGTTGAGGCAGCCATAGCGAAATAGTTATCAGAGATGGAGAAAAACCAGGTGCTGGCAAGAGTTGGAAATGTGAATGCGGCGTAAAGTTTAATCAGTGGCCGAGCCAGCTTTTTACTTCAGAGGTGCAAAACATATATTATATTCACTAATTTTTTATAAATAAAATAGTACGTAAGAATATAGTGCACTTTTTAATATTACAAAAATACAAACATACTAAAAAAAACATCCGAGCCACTAAAGAATCTTTCATAAATTTTCTAAATTCATAAACCCTGATTCTAAAGCATTTTCTATGCCAAGCAGCCCACACAACACTGCACTATGGTCCATCAAAGGCTCCAGCCCAATTCCCTGATCCCAATCCCCAGGAGATAACGGGGTTATCCCAAAATCCCCATGCTGCAACCAATTTCTGCGAGCTGACCAGGTGGCACCACAAAAGGATGAGGTGGCAATGCTGACTTATCAACGCCCCCCTGTGTGGCAACCATCAGTTGACTCACCCCATGCAAGGAATCCGTGGCTGCCAGCTCAGCATCTCCCCCAAGCACCTCTCCGGTCGCCGTTGCAACATCTGACATCAACGATTTCGGCGATGATTGATCGGAATCCAGCCAAGCCGAACCATTACTCTCAGTCGAAATAAATCTAGAGGCACCGAAAGAGGTTCCCGACAAAGTTGCCAGATTCCGGGAAATACCATTGCTCATAATAATGAGGTCATCGGTGTTGTCAACACTTGGGCTCGAGAATCCCTATTAGTGCCAAACACCAAAGCAGAACCAGTTTCTGACTCAATAATCTGTAGACGCGAAGTACGGTTCCAACTGGTATTAGCCGTCGCCACTCGCCGGTCATAGATCCTTCCAGATCTGAATAGAAGAAGACTTCCCTTCGTTCCACTCACCGTCTTCATCCACGGCTCCACTCCGACCACTCGTTCCAGATCCCAACAGAGAAAGTCAACTGAAGGAGGTGGTGTTTGCCGTCGGGAGTGGTGTCTGCCGTCAGAAGTGGTGTTTGCCGTCCCTCGTTTGCCATTTGGGAGAGGGTGAGAAACCGTGAGGACAAGGCACAGAGAGAGAGAGAGTTGCAGACTGGGTGAAACGTAAAAAAAATTTCCTGGAAGTTGAAGGGGTACATTAGCCCCCCTTCGTACAAGTGTAGCTCCGCCCCTGAGTTTAATGACTGACGGAAGAGGTATATAAATAAGGCATGGATGACCAAGTGTCCTTATCTCTGGATATCTTTCTCTCGCTTCTCATTGGTTGGTGAGATCTTGAGAGCTTGATCGCATATCCGTGTTGGCATTTTTAAGGCCACTAAGCCCTTGGGGTTCCATGGTGCATATAACGTATCAAAAATCTCATCTAACGCAACAAGTTCTTTGTTTGATTTTTTTTTTTGGTGCTTAACAAGTTCTTTGTTTGATACTGACCTGAATTCATGGCGCCCCATCATGTCATGCCACAACAATACTGTCAAAACTGATACACATTTTTAATATACATTGATTTTGGTTCGGCTTGCAAAAAGAAGCACGCCACGGATTTTATTTATTTTTGGCTATGATTATAACTGCAGACTTATATGTCATGTCAGTATATGAATTAAAATTAGTGACTTTTGAATTGTCCCTCAAGACCTTTGTATATTTCCCGTACCCCTTGAAGTTGTCACGGAATGAGAAGAACAAAATGATTGAACAAGTCGCACGGTCACTCCTAAACCAAAAGAGGAGGATGGAAATTTTGAGCATGAGAAGATAAGTTTTATAGAATAACTGAAGGTAATGAGATGTATATTTGAGACGTATAAACACTCAAGTAAGAATGATGAATCGACTGGATTTGACGCAGCATGTTCTTCTTCTGCTTTTGGTTGTCTTGACGGAACAATGAAGCAACATAATATTAGCACCAACACCGGCACCAGCATGCCATCTCTTGTACCCATCAATCTAAATATTGCCTTTAGTTGAACGATATCTTTACTCTCTCCTTGATAGATAAATCACTAGAACAGAATTGGGTTTTAACGTCACTTCTATTGCCGTAACAATGTCCTTACTGGGGCACATACACTAATGCGGCACGTATGGGTGGTGCCCCATATTTAAATGCTGGGAAAGACCTTTCTGGGCACTTTATAATGTTGCTACAAAGAGTAAATATAAGGCACTATCAATTAAGTACTGGGAAAAGGCTTTGTCGTGGCAGACCAAAATGCCTCCAGTTCTACCCATCTTGGCATATGTAAAAGCCTTTTCGCACTAGAAAGTGCCGGATATTCCCAACAAGGTGTCGCAATATAACTCGTATCCGACAAATTTCTGTGCGGTAATATGTGTCAGCTATTACTTGTTGTGGCACTTTTTATTACCGGAGAATATCCTTTTTTTAGAAAAATAAAATGAACGAAATCTTCGCCCAATCGTTCTGGATAACACTCGCATCCTCTGTATACCGCAGCTGCTGGCATTGAGTTAGCCGATGCAGGATGAATTTCCTATAATAATTAATTCATTCTGTAGTCATTATTATTCAGGAGCCTATACCCACTTTGAAGTAATATTCTTAATTAATGTGCACATCACTATAACTTCTGGTCATTGCAAGAGTATAAACATATGCAAGTAATATGTGAAAAAAATGAGATGTGACCAAAACGAGATGTTAAAGAAATGAGAACCTTGGTAGCATGGGCAACATTGATGGTGTCGCACATAAGGTTTCACAGGTGAGTTGAGGATGTTCCAAGACGAAATAAGTGGAACACTGCGATTTCTGAATGAAAACATTCAACAATTACGGATTCATATATCTTAAAAATTGAAGACGCCTACTACATAACACGTAGTAGTGGGTTCGGGAACATACCGTAAAAAGTATCCAAAAATTGCGACGAATGATCATTGTTGTTACGAGCTTCCAACACAATTGATCTTTATTCGCAGGTACGAAAAGAGTTACTAAAGTCGAGTTCTTCGTCAACAAAACAAAATCATAAAGTTTGATGCTCTAGAGAGAGTGCAACAAGGGGGAGGGATTTTTATTTGTAGGGAAGACTTATGTCTTGTAACTTATTATTTTTCATCTGGGATATCTCTAGCCTTTATATATATATATAGTATCAGATAGTGACTTTATCTCAAACACTTAAAAAATAAAGACCGTATTAATCTCATACACTTAGAAGATAAATATCGTCTAATTAACTGTAATAATATTGACTAACAAATAAACATTATCTATTAGTTGGCAGATAATGGGTCCACCGACCCAATTTATTAACCGCTCTTACTCGCTCACACAAGGCAAATAAATCTTGCAATCCCTCCTTATCTCTTGTTCATTCATTTCGTCATACAGGAAATGGAACGTGTGACTTACGAGAAAGGATGTCCAGCGATGAGAAGTATTATATTAAGTTATTACCAAACTAACACAATACACCACTCTAAAAATCTCGTATGTACCCTAGATAGTTCAACTACACCAGATTAAACACTTTTTAAATTCCTCAACGAAAATCGACAAAGTTGCCCGGGCTATTAATCCCCATAGTGTAATATTAAACTTTCTTTTCAAATTCCTCATGTCATTCCAATTAGACCCAACCGCTTTTCTAAACATGCCCCTCAAGATCGCATCATCTATGATTCAAGGATACATGCTAAAGTAGCGACATTGAATGTCCCCTTCATGACATAGTCTAAGGTAAAAACGGTACTATATAGGATAAAAAAATATTTCAATCCAAGTGGCCCACACAGTGATGAAGTAGGGATTCATTCATCACTCCCATTGTTGGTATGTATTTAGCACATACAGTATTATTTGCATGTTATGGCGTAACCCGTGAGGGCGTGTCACATAATTATATAATAAAATGCGCCATATGAATCTGAGTCTAGTCGTTGTACGAGCGCGTAACCTGAGTTTTTCAGCCCAGTCACTCTCATAATGTTCGTCTAAAATCTCACATTCGGCTATAAACAGGCTACAAAGAGTTGTGGAGATACTCTATGATCGACCTACCTTTTTAGGTCTCATCTTAGCTTCGACTAAGACGACATGTTTGCATTATTAGCTTTATTATCTTATTTGCCATCTCGACGCCTAAGACAATTATGTCTCATCTTGCTCGCTAGCTTAGAACCGAGGTGAATTACCCTTGTAAGTGGGTCAATTCAAGCTTAGTGACACTCTCAATAAGGATGTATATGTAATCACAAAGATTATATATTTATTCCAAAGTAAACTCAAATCAATGAATGAAAATATAATAAAGAGTAAAATGCACCAATGGCCACTGAACTATTACCCATTTTTCACTAAAGTCACTCAACTTTATTTTGTGTCATTTTGGCCACTGGACTCTTAAATCTGTCCGATTTGACCACTCCGCCTGCCGGTGTTAAATTTTCCCAGTTAAATGGTCACACGCCGCACACATGACCCTTCAAATTGGGGGTATTTTTGTCTCTTTCCCAAAACCAGGCGCGACTCTTCTCTCTCCCCACAACTGTTCACTGTCTTTGAAATTAGGCGCGACTCTTCCCCTCTTCACCTCTGTTGAAAAAAACTAGAAACTTTACACAATCACACATACACAAATCCATCCATTGTTTAGGGTTAGATTTAATCGGGGAGTTTGGAACCAGTCGAGTTCATAATTCTTGGTGCTCTGTGAGCGTTGTGTGAAGACGATTGAGATGTCGTGGGTCCTAAGGGATGATGGAATTTACGTCGACCCACATGATTTGCATGGTATGTAGATTTAATATTGTTGATTTCATTTCGATTGTTGTGTTCACCCACAGATACGCACAATGCATATAAAAATTATGGGTACACTTAAAATATTTATTTGATTTGGTTAAATATTGCATGCATGTCGATCTGTAGTATATTATTTACACAAACACATATTATTATTATATATGCATGTATGTATTTGGGACAATTTTAATTGGTTACAGAGATAAAAGGGCACGGATTTAGGGTTTTTTTTTGTGATTTTTGAGTATGAACCAGGAAATGAAGTTGAATACTACTGAAGGGGACACTCAATGTCGCTACTGGGGGTGAGTTTTTTTCCAGTCCACAGAGGGTTTATGTTGAGGGTTTCATAACTTATGTTGATTACTGTGACTGTGACAAGTATTCAATATATGAATTAGATGAGATGCTAAAAGAATTAGGCTATACTGATGAGGTCAGGTTTTACTTCTACAAAATTCATGGCATGAGTCTTGATAGTGGGTTGAGGGTTCTAGGAGGGGATGATGATATAAGGGAACTCTTAAAAATGTTACATGATTATAAGTGTAATGTAATTGAGGTCTATGTTGAACATAGAAGTACATCAGTACATGAGTTTTTTATGCCACCATCAATACCATCTTCAGTTGTCATTGAAGAGATAGAGTTAAGTGGTGATCATCCTCAGGCAACCCAAGATATAAATGATACACAAGAGGAGAAAAGATCTGAGGGTGGTAATTCTCTACTGATAAGTTTTTATGATGAAGTAATGCCTTGTTTTGAGGATACTCAGTTCACCCAGCTGCTGCTTCCCAGTAATGACATACTACAACCTAATGAGCATGAGGATATGACTGAGTTTCCTAGTAGAGATGCCCATACCATTGAGCAAGAGCATGTATGTACAGAGCATCAACAACAAAGTGTTGAATCATCTGAGTCAGAAGATGAAGGTGAGGGTGCAGATGAAAATACATTGCATGATAGTGAGTATGAGGCTGAGGAAGATGTACACATTTACAATGCACAAGTTGAGGTTGAAGAAGGCAGGTATAGGAAAATTATATCACAAATTGAGGATCATGAGGGTGGTAATTCAGAAGGCTATCATTCTGATGACTTGAGGAGTTTGCCTAGTGAATTTGAGGATGAAGAAGGCAAAGAAAGCCACCCTCGATTTAATCCTGACAAAGACATGAACAAACCCAGATTTAGTGTGGGCATGTTATTTTTTAACTCACAAGTGCTGAAGGAAGCTATTAGGGAGCATTCAATCATTACAAGGAAGAGAATTAAGCTTTATACTAATGAGAGAGACAGAGTCAGGGCAAAGTGTAAGGGAAGTGATCAATGTAAGTGGGTTATCTATGCATCTAGGCTTGAAGAGAAAAATTGTTTGATTGTGAAAACATATCAAAAAATACATATTTGCCCAAACATATACTACAATGATCATATCAAATCTGGTTGGTTGTCTAAAAAGTATTTAGACAAGTTCAGGCCAAATCCAACTTGGCCAGTTGAATCCATTAGGATACTGTAAGGGTGGAGTTAGAATCTGGTATTTCAAAGACTAAGGTATACATGGCAAAGAGAAAGGCAATTGATTTGGTTGATGGAAGTTACAGGGATCAGTTTAAGTGGTTGTGGGACTACTGTCATGAGATCAGCAGGACTAATCCAGGTTCCACTGTAATCATCAAATTATGTGAGCCCATTGTTCGTGAAGAGTTTCCTAGATTTCATATATTATACATGTGTTTGGGGGCTTTGAAGGCTGGTTTCAAAGCAGGTTATAGGAAGGTGGTTGGGCTTGATGGGTGTTTCGTAAAGGGCCCTTTCCCCGGACAGTTGTTGACAGTAGTGGGAATTGATCCTGACAATGGAATGTACCCCTTTGTCTGGGCAGTGGTTGAAGCTGAAAATCAACAATCCTGGAAATGATTTATCAAATTGGTGGTTGAAGACTTAGACATTAAAGACCAAAGTGATTGGACCTTCATTTCAGACCAACAAAAGGTAATATTTTATCTGATTTTTTAAATTATAAATTTGATTTACATTAAGAGTAAATGCTTCATACTTTATTAGTAACTGCTCCTTACTTTATCAGGGTTTTTTGTCTGCACTTGAGGAAGTAGTGCCAGATTGTGAGCAAAGGTATTGTGTCATGCATTTGTACAAGAACTTTAGGAAGCTATTTCCTAGTTTAGATATGAAACAAGTCATGTGGAATGCTGCAAAAGCCCCTAATGTCACATACTTTAGGAGAGCAATGAACACATTAAAGACAAATTGTGTAGGGGCATTTGAGTACCTTCATAAGATACCTGTTAGTCACTGGTGTAGGTCGCAGTTTTCACTCAAGTCTAGATGTGACTTATTGTTGAATAACTATTGTGAGCTATTTAATAGTTTCATCCTTAGCAGTACGGATAAACCAATAATTTCATGCCTTGAGGCAATAAGGGGTCTTATGATGGGAAGGATTGTGAAGAAAATGAGGGCTCTGGAGAAGTGGGATGGCCTTTTTTGTCCAAAGATACAACAAAAACTGGAAACTATGAAGTCAAAGTCTTGCCATTACAATTGTGAGTGGAATGGTGGTACTCAGTACCATGTAAGGGCTGCAAGTAGGGAAGAGTATGTTGTAGACCTGAAGGAGAGGAGTTGCAGTCGCAGGAAATGGGACCTAGGTGGGATCCCATGTGCCCATGATGTTTCTGCTATATATAATGACATAGCAAATGGAGGGAGTGGGGGTGAACCTAAACTTTCGGTTGATGAATGTTTTAGGGTCGAGACCATTAAGAAGGTATATAATCATCTGTTGAATCACTACAAGAAAATGCATCTTTTGCGATGAACTTTTAGCGACGGAAGAAATTCCGTCGCTAAAAGTCATTTAATCGACGGAATAAACCCAGGGTAAAAGTCCATCGTTAAAACTTTTTACCGATGGGTAACTCCGTCGCAAAATATATTTGCCAACAAAATTATACCGACGGGTTTTTAGCGACGATTAAATTCTGTCGCTAAAAACCTATCTTATATCGCTCAGATCCCCTTTTCTTTCTTCCTTGTTTCTTTCTCTTATCTTTCACCCACCCACCGGCAATCTCACCTCCGGCGACCACCCTCTATGACGACCTACGACGACCCACCTCCAGTGAGACCCCCGTTGTCCCTACGCCGCCCCCCGTGAGTTTTTCCACTTCCGTCACCTGCGGCAACTCCTTCCATCACCCGCGGCAACTCCGTCCACCTCTTGCTGCTACCGGTCGCCTGAATTCCGCCGATTTCTTCAAATTCAGGTAAGCTTAAATGGGTTTTTTAGATTATTATATGTAGATTGTTCTTTGGTAATTCCTCAACCTTTGTTTGACAGTATTAGTTGGCAGTATCCACTATTCCAAGAATGTGCGTTTATATTTTTCTTCTGTAGCATTTGCATCCTTATAATTTCTCTTTTTGTCTGTGCAATTTGTGGTACATCAATGTTCAACAAGTTCAGTACTGCCAATCCCCTTAGCAGCGTTTTCCAGAATCAATTTCCATGGCTCTATTTATTTGAATTGATAAAATTAGAAAATGATATATAGATAATCAAATGACGGCACCCTATTAACCTTTAAAGTAAGAAATGATATTTGTGAAACAAAGTTTCTAAACAATCTTAATCTTATCTAAATCTGATAAGCCTCAATGGATCTGGGAGATGACGTTATAACTATACTTCGCTAGCATTGTAAGGTAAACTGTGATTTAGCAATTGACTATGTTAATGTACTAAGATATTCAGATTCTCAATTGATAGAATACCCAATAATGGAATCGATAAGCAAAATTAAGTTTTTGTATTCACAATCGAGGGACAAATAAACTAGGTATCTTTCAGCCAAATCTCATGACAAGAGAATGAAATTCTTAAAACATGAAAATACATTGCAATTGTAAAATGCGGGGGTGCGAGTATAAATCTAAACCATTGATCAAAATGACACTTAAGTGTATATATCACCATAACTACTAGTTTTGGGGCACACCATATGTGTGCAACGAAAAGAGAGTAAGAAATCCACAGGGAAGTTATGATATTGTTTTGATAAAAGTTTTAGAGAATGTGGGAGAGGATGACGAGGACCTTTGTCCATGTCTTGAGGTACATGCTGAGTTGTATGCGGACATATAGGTGACACCCCACTTATCAAAAACTAAGCTTCGAACAAATTGAGGTCCATAGCTTCAAAGATTGAGAGAGATAGAGATCACCTTGGACAAGTTAACAGAAGCTTAAGCTCAACCCAAAATTTGCCGAGGGCAAGCTAGGTCAAGAAAAATATATCATTTCAGGCTGTGTAAACTTGAAGCCAATGAAAATCAAATTTCAGAGATACTCATTGCTAGGAATGAGAATAACACACACTGCAAATTGTCCATTGTGCACTGCAAAATACGGAGTAACTAGTATGCCCTTAGTTTTAGTAGGTGATAGATAAAAGGGCATCTAAGTCAATAACCTTGCCCTTTACGGGAGGGACTTTGTTAAGTTGTAGATTACCTGTAAGATCACTCGCCACCTCTGAGGATGAGAAGGAAGTTCTTGTTAGCAACAAGGAAATGAGTGAATTGAGATAGAAAGGAGGCCCATTAATTAGCTATTTAACTTATTTGGTTCAAAACCAAACGTTCAGATACATAGTTGACAACAGCCCAAAGGTTGCAATGATACTCATTAACCATAAAAATTAACAAAATACATTTGTTTTATTTTTTCAAAGTGTTAATAAATCGAGATAAAAAAAAAAAAAAAAAGAGTAACGCGAAAAGGCATTAACAAACCCTAGGGACAATCACAACCAAGAGATCTGTTTCAAGTAATAAAAATAAAATTAAGTATCATGCCTTCAACTAAGATAATCTTAAATTTGCCTAATCTAGCTTTAATCTGCCTAACTTCCAAAGGAGTGACAAAGAAACATATCAAATAGCTATCACTTGGGCACATGACATGTTTAGTTGAACAAATACTCCTCTAAATTGGACTAGAGACGTTGTAACAGTCCTAGTCCAACTGGTTAACCTTATCATGGTTTTGATCAAAATACAATAGTCTACATATACCCTACCCACCCTACCCAGGAAGGAGAAATTATATTCAATAAAATAATTTAATAAGTCTTAGGATAATCAACCAAAGTCTAACTGCTCACTCTTTTAGAACATGTGGTAACTTCTCATGGTATTATCATATATCTGATTTTCACAAGGTTTTGAATTCGATTCTTCCCTCCTGAATGTTTGCAACCCCTCCTCCTCAATAGCACAATTTGCACTATAATTATTTATGCACTTGGCGGTTGTGCACCTTAATTTTAGGTTGTTAATTGATGATTTTAGATTGTTAATTTTGCATTGAGCATTTGAAAATTGAGATTGTTGACGGAGGATGGGACCCAATTGGATTGAATGTGTGATTTTTATTAATTTTTATTGCATTGAGCATTTGAGAATTGAGAATTGAGATTGTTGATGGAGGATGGGACCCAATTGGATTGAGAATTGAGAATTAAGGTGTTGAGGTGTTGAGGTGTTGAGGTGTCGGTAGGTCACGGACATCCCG
>JAVXUO010000350.1:0-108994 GCA_033065855.1 Escallonia rubra
CATTAGCCCCCCTTCGTACAAGTGTAGCTCCGCCCCTGAGTTTAATGACTGACGGAAGAGGTATATAAATAAGGCATGGATGACCAAGTGTCCTTATCTCTGGATATCTTTCTCTCGCTTCTCATTGGTTGGTGAGATGAGAGCTTGATCACATATCCGTGTTGGCATTTTTAAGGCCACTAAGCCCTTGGGGTTCCATGGTGCATATAACGTATCAAAAATCTCATCTAACGCAACAAGTTCTTTGTTTGATTTTTTTTTTTGGTGCTTAACAAGTTCTTTGTTTGATACTGACCTGAATTCATGGCGCCCCATCATGTCATGCCACAACAATACTGTCAAAACTGATACACATTTTTAATATACATTGATTTTGGTTCGGCTTGCAAAAAGAAGCACGCCACGGATTTTATTTATTTTTGGCTATGATTATAACTGCAGACTTATATGTCATGTCAGTATATGAATTAAAATTAGTGACTTTTGAATTGTCCCTCAAGACCTTTGTATATTTCCCGTACCCCTTGAAGTTGTCACGGAATGAGAAGAACAAAATGATTGAACAAGTCGCACGGTCACTCCTAAACCAAAAGAGGAGGATGGAAATTTTGAGCATGAGAAGATAAGTTTTATAGAATAACTGAAGGTAATGAGATGTATATTTGAGACGTATAAACACTCAAGTAAGAATGATGCAGCAAATGGATTTGACGCAGCATGTTCTTCTTCTGCTTTTGTTTGTCTTGACGGAACAATGAAGCAACATAATATTAGCACCAACACCGGCACCAGCATGCCATCTCTTGTACCCATCAATCTAAATATTGCCTTTAGTTGAACGAGATCTTTACTCTCTCCTTGATCGATAAATCACTAGAACAGAATTGGGTTTTAACGTCACTTCGATTGCCGTAGCAATGTCCTTACTGGGGCACATACACTAATGCGGCACGTATGGACGGTGCCCCATATTTAAATGCTGGGAAAGACCTTTCTGGGCACTTTATAATGTTGCTACAAAGAGTAAATATAAGGCACTATCAAGTACTGGGAAAAGGCTTTGTCGTGGCAGACCAAAATGCCTCCAGTTCTACCCATCTTGGCATATGTAAAAGCCTTTTTGCACTAGAAAGTGCCGGATATTCCCAACAAAGTGTCGCAATATAACTCGTATCCGACAAATTGTTGTGCGGTAATATGTGTCAGCTATTACTTGTTGTGGCACTTTTTATTACCGGAGAATGTCCTTTTTTTAGAAAAATAAAATGAACGAAATCTTCGCCCAATCGTTCCGGATAACACTCGCATCCTCTTTTTACCGCAGCTGCTGGCACAGAGTTAGCCGATGCAGGATGAATTTCCTATAATAATTAATTCATTCTGTAGTCATTATTATTCAGGAGCCTATACCCACTTTGAAGTAATATTCTTAATTAATGTGCACATCACTATAACTTCTGGTCATTGCAAGAGTATAAACATATGCAAGTAATATGTGAAAAAAATGAGATGTGACCAAAACGAGATGTTTAAGAAATGAGAACCTTGGTAGCATGGGCAACATTGATGGTGTCGCACATAAGGTTTCACAGGTGAGTTGAGGATGTTCCAAGACGAAATAAGTGGAACACTGCGACTTCTGAATGAAAACATTCAACAATTACGGATTCATATATCTTAAAAATTGAAGACGCCTACTACGTAACACGTAGTAGTGGGTTCGGGAACATACCTTAAAAAGTATCCAAAAATTGCGACGAATGATCATTATTGTTACGAGCTTCCAACACACTTGATCTTTATTCGCAGGTACGAAAAGAGCTACTAAAGTCGAGTTCTTCGTCAACAAAACAAAATCATAAAGTTTGATGCTCTAGAGAGAGTGCAACAAGGGGGAGGGATTTTTATTTGTAGGGAAGACTTCTGTCTTGTAACTTATTATTTTTCATCTGGGATATCTCTAGCCTTTATATATAGATTGTATCAGAGAGTGATTTTATCTCAAACACTTAAAAAATAAAGACCGTATTAATCTCAAACACTTAGAAGATAAATATCGTCTAATTAACTGTAATAATACTGACTAACAAATAAACATTATCTATTAGTTGGCAGATAATGGGTCCACCGACCCAATTTATTAACCGCTCTTACTCGCTCACACAAGGCAAAAAATCTTGCAGTCCCTCCTTATCTCTTGTTCATTCATTTCGTCATACAGGAAATGGAACGTGCGACTTACGAGAAAGGATGTCCAGCGATGAGAAGTATTATATTAAGTTATTACCAAACTAACACAATACACCACTCTAAAAATCTCGTATGTACCCTAGATAGTTCAACTACACCAAATTAAACACTTTTTAAATTCCTCAACGAAAATCGACAAAGTTGCCCGGGCTATTAATCCCCATAGTGTAATATTAAACTTTATTTTCAGTTTCCTCATGTCATTCCAATTAGACACAACCGTTTTTCTAAACATGCCCCTCAAGATCGCATCATCTATGATTCAAGGATACATGCTAAAGTAGCGACATTGAATGTCCCCTTCATGACATAGTATAAGGTAAAAACGGTACTATATAGGATAAAAAAATATTTCAATCCAAGTGGCCCACACAGTGATGAAGTAGTGATTCATTCATCACTCCCATTGTTGGTATGTATTTAGCACATACAGTATTATTTGCATGTTATGGCGTAACCCGCGAGGGCGTGTCACATAAATGTATAATAAAATGCGCCATATGAATCTGAGTCTAGTCGTTGTACGAGCACGTAACCTGAGTTTTTCAGCCCAGTCACTCTCATAGTGTTCGTCTGAAATCTCACATTCGGCTATAAACAGGCTACAAAGAGTTATGGAAATACTCTATGATCGACCTACCTTTTTAGGTCTCATCTTAGCTCCGACTTAGACGACATGTTTGCATTATTAGCTTTATTATCTTATTCACCATCTCGACGCCTAAGACAATTATGTCTCATCTTGCTCGCTACCTTAGCACCGAGGTGAATTACCCTTGTAAGTGGGTCAATTCAAGCCTAGTGACACTCTCAGTAAGGATGTATATGTAATCACAAAGATTGTATATTTATTCCAAAGCAAACTCAAATCAATGAATGAAAATATAATAAAGAGTAAAATGCACCAATGGCCACTGAACTATGACCCATTTTTCACTAAAGTCACTCAACTTTATTTTGTGCCATTTTGGCCACTAGACTCTTAAATCTGTCCGATTTGACCACTCTGCCTGTCGATGTTAAATTTTTCCCGTTAAATGGTCACACGCCGCACATGACCCTTCAAATTGGGGGTATTTTTGTCTCTTTCTCAAAACATGGCGCGACTTTTCTCTCTCCCCACAACTGTTCACTGTCTTTGAAATTAGGCGCGACTCTTCCCCTCTTCACCTCTATTGAAAAACAACTAGAAACTTTACACAATCACACATACACAAATCCATCCATTGTTTAGGGTTAGATTTAATCGGGGAGTTTGGAACCAGTCGAGTTCATAACTCTTGGTGCTCTGTGAGCGTTGTGTGAAGACGATTGACATGTCGTGGGTCCTAAGGGATGATGGAATTTACGTCGACCCACATGATTAGCATGGTATGTAGATTTAATATTGTTGATTTCATTTCGATTGTTGTGTTCACCCACAGATACGCACAATGCATATAAAAATTATGGGTACACTTAAAATATTTATTTGATTTGGTTAAATATTGCATGCATGTCGATCTGTAGTATATTATTTACACAAACACATATTATTATTATATATGCATGTATGTATTTGGGACATTTTTAATTGGTTACAGAGATAAAAGGGCACGGATTTAGGGTTTTTTTTTTTGTGATTTTTGTGTATGAACCAGGAAATGAAGTTGAATACTTTACCACTGAGTTGCATACTAGGGGTGAGTTTTTTTCCAGTCCACAGAGGGTTTATGTTGAGGGTTTCATAACTTATGTTGATTAATGTGATTGTGACAAGTATTCAATGTATGAATTAGATGAGATGCTAAAAGAATTAGGCTATACTGATGAGGTCAGGTTTTACTTCTACAAAATTCATGGCATGAGTCTTGACAGTGGGTTGAGGGTTCTAGGAGGGGATGATGATATAAGGGAACTCTTAAAAGTGTTACATGATTATAAGTGTAATGTAATTGAGGTCTATGTTGAACATAGAAGTACATCAGTACATGAGTTTTTTATGCCACCATCAATACCATCTTCAGTTGTCATTTAAAAGATAGAGTTAGGTGGTGATCATCCTCAGGCAACCCAAGATATAAATGATACACAAGAGGAGAAAAGATATGAGGGTGGTAATTCTCTACTGATAAGTTTTTATGATGAAGTAATGCCTCGTTTTGAGGATACTCAGTTCACCCAGTTGCTGCTTCCCAGTAATGACATACTACAACCTAATGAGCATGAGGATGTGACTGAGTTGCCTAGTAGAGATGCCCATACCATTGAGCAAGAGCATGTATGTACAGAGCATCAACAACAAAGTGTTGAATCATCTGAGTCAGAAGATGAAGGTGAGGGTGCAGATGAAAATACATTGCATGATAGTGAGTATGAGGCTGAGGAAGATGTACACATTTACAATGCACAAAGTTGAGGTTGAAAAAGGCAGGTATAGGAAAAATATATCACAAATTGAGGATCATGAGGATGGTAATTCAGAAGGCTATCATTCTGATGACTTGAGGAGTTTGCCTAGTGAATTTGAGGATGAAGAAGGCAAAGAAAGCCACCCTCAGTTTAATCCTGACAAAGACATGAACAAACTCAGATTTAGTGTGGGCATGTTATTTTCTAACTCACAAGTGCTGAAGGAAGCTATTAGGGAGCATTCAATCATTACAAGGAGGAGAATTAAGCTTTATACTAATGAGAGAGACAGAGTCATGGCAAAGTGTAAGGGAAGTTATCAATGTAAGTGGGTTCTCTATGCATCTAGGCTTGAAGAGAAAAATTGTTTGATTGTCAAAAACATATCAAAAATACATATTTGCCCAAACATATACTACAATTATCATATCAAATCTGGTTGGTTGTCTAAAAAGTATTTAGACAAGTTCAGGCCAAATCCAACTTAGCCAGTTGAATCCATTAAGGATACTGTAAGGGTGGAGTTAGAATCTGGTGTTTCAAAGACTAAGGTATACAGGGCAAAGAGAAAGTCAATTGATTTGGTTGATGGAAGTTACAGGGATCAGTTTAAGTGGTTGTGGGACTACTGTCATGAGATCAGCAGGACTAATCCAGGTTCCACCGTAATCATCAAATTGTGTGAGCCCATTGTTCATGAAGAGTTTCCTAGATTTCATATATCATACATGTGTTTGGGGGCTTTGAAGGCTGGTTTTAAAGCAGGTTGTAGGAAAGTGGTTGGGCTTGATGGGTGTTTCGTAAAGGGCCCTTTCCCCGGACAGTTGTTGACAGCAGTGGGAATTGATCCTGACAATGGAATGTACCCCTTTGCCTGGGTAGTGGTTGAAGCTGAAAATCAACAATCCTGGAAATGATTTATCAAATTGGTGGTTGAAGACTTAGACATTGAAGACCAAAGTGACTGGACCTTCATTTCAGACCAACAAAAGGTAATATTTTATCTGATTTTTTAAATTGTAAATTTGATTTACATTAAGAGTAAATGCTTCATACTTTATTAGTAACTGCTCCTTACTTTATCAGGGTTTTTTGTCTACACTTGAGGAAGTAGTGCCAGATTGTGAGCAAAGGTATTGTGTCATGCATTTGTACAAGAACTTTAGGAAGCTATTTCCTAGTTTAGATATGAAAGAAGTCATGTGAAATGCTGCAAAAGCCCCTAATGTCACATACTTTAGGAGAGCAATGAACACATTAAAGACAAATTGTGTAGGGGCATTTGAGTACCTTCATAAGATACCTGCTAGTCACTGGTTTAGGTCGCAGTTTTCACTCAAGTCTAGATGTGACTAATTGTTGAATAACTATTGTGAGCTATTTAATAGTTTCATCCTTAGCAGTACGGATAAACCAATAATTTCATGCCTTGAGGCAATAAGGGGTCTTATGATGGGAAGGATTGTGAAGAAAATGAGGGCTCTGGAGAAGTGGGATGGCCTTTTTTGTCCAAAGATACAACAAAAACTGGAAACTATGAAGTCAAAGTCTTGCCATTACAATTGTGAGTGGAATGGTGGTACTCAGTACCATGTAAGGGCTGCAAGTAGGGAAGAGTATGTTGTAGACCTGAAGGAGAGGAGTTGCAGTCGCAGGAAATGGGACCTAGGTGGGATCCCATGTGCCCATGATGTTTCTGCTATATATAATGACATAGCAAATGGAGGGAGTGGGGGTGAACCTAAACTTTCGGTTGATGAATGTTTTAGGGTCGAGACCATTAAGAAGGTATATAATCATCTGTTGAATCACTACAAGAAAATGCATCTTTTGCGATGAACTTTTAGCGACGGAAGAAATTCCGTCGCTAAAAGTCATTTAATCGACGGAATAAACCCAGGGTAAAAGTCCATCGTTAAAACTTTTTACCGACGGGTAACTCCGTCTCAAAATATATTTGCCGACATAATTATACCGACGGGTTTTTAGCGACAGTTAAATTCCGTCGCTAAAAACCTATCTTATATCGCTCAGATCCCCTTTTCTTTCTTCCTTGTTTCTCTTTCTCTTATCTTTCACCCACCCACCGGCAATCTCACCTCCGGCGACCACCCTCTACGACGACCTACGGCGACCCACCTCCAGTGAGACCCCCGTTGTCCCCATTACGCCGCCCCCCGTGAGTTTTTCCACTTCCGTCACCTGCAGCAACTCCTTCCATCACCCGTGGCAACTCCGTCCACCTCTTGCTGCTACCGGTCGCCTGAATTCCGCCGGTTTCTTCAAATTCAGTTAAGCTTAAATGGTTTTTTTAGATTATTATATGTAGATTGTTCTTTGGTAATTCCTCAACCTTTGTTTGACAGTATTAGTTGGCAGTATCCACTATTCCAAGAATGTGCGTGTATATTTGTCTTCTGTAGCATTTGCATCCTTATAATTTCTCTTTTTGTCTGTGCAATTTATGGTACATCAATGTTCAACAAGTTCAGTACTGCCAATCCCCTTAGCAGCGTTTTCCAGAATCAATTTCCATGGCTCTATTTATTTGAATTGATAAAATTAGAAAATGATATATAGATAATCAAATGACGGCACCCTATTAACCTTTAAAGTAAGAAATGATATTTGTGAAACAAAGTTTCTAAACAATCTTAATCTTATCTAAATCTGATAAGCCTCAATGGATCTGGGAGATGACGTTATAACTATACTTCGCTAGCATTGTAAGGTAAACTGTGATTTAGCAATTGACTATGTTAATGTACTAAGATATTCAGATTCTCAATTGATAGAATACCCAATAATGGAATCGATAAGCAAAATTAAGTTTTTGTATTCACAATCAAGGGACAAATAAACTAGGTATCTTTCAGCCAAATGTCATGACAAGAGAGTGAAATTCTTAAAACATGAAAATACATTGCAATTGTATAATGCGGGGGTGCGAGTATAAATCTAAACCATTGATCAAAATGACACTTAAGTGTATATATCACCATAACTACTAGTTTTGGGGCACACCATATGTGTGCAACGAAAAGAGAGTAAGAAATCCACAGGGAAGTTATGATATTGTTTTGATAAAAGTTTTAGAGAATGTGGGAGAGGATGACGAGGACCTTTGTCCATGTCTTAAGGTACATGCTGAGTTGTATGCGGACATATAGGTGACACCCCACTTATCAAAAACTAAGCTTCGAACAAATTGAGGTCCATAGCTTCAAAGATTGAGAGAGATAGAGATCACCTTGGACAAGTTAACAGAAGCTTAAGCTCAACCCAAAATTTGCCGAGGGCAAGCTAGGTCAAGAAAAATATATCATTTCAGGCTGTGTAAACTTGAAGCCAATGAAAATCAAATTTCAGAGATACTCATTGCTAGGAATGAGAATAACACACACTGCAAATTGTCCATTGTGCACTGCAAAATACGGAGTAACTAGTATGCCCTTAGTTTTAGTAGGTGATAGATAAAAGGGCATCTAAGTCAATAACCTTGCCCTTTACGGGAGGGACTTTGTTAAGTTGTAGATTACCTGTAAGATCACTCGCCACCTCTGAGGATGAGAAGGAAGTTCTTGTTAGCAACAAGGAAATGAGTGAATTGAGATAGAAATGAGGCCCATTAATTAGCTATTTAACTTATTTGGTTCAAAACCAAATGTTCAGATACATAGTTGACAACAGCCCAAAGGTTGCAATGATACTCATTAACCATAAAAATTAACAAAATACATTCGTTTTATTTTTTCAAAGTGTTAATATATCGAGATAAAATTCAAAAAAAAAAAGAGTAACGCGAAAAGGCATTAACAAACCCTAGGGACAATCACAACCAAGAGATCTGTTTCAAGTAATAAAAATAAAATTAAGTATCATGCCTTCAACTAAGATAATCTTAAATTTGCCTAATCAAGCTTTAATCTGCCTAACTTCCAAAGGAGTGACAAAGAAACAGATCAAATAGCTATCACTTGGGCACATGACATGTTTAGTTGAACAAAAACTCCTCTAAATTGGACTAGAGAGGTTGTAACAGTCCTAGTCCAACTGGTCAACCTTATCATGGTTTTGATCAAAATACAATAGTCTACATATACCCTACCCACCCTACCCAGGAAGGAGAAATTATATTCAATAAAAAAATTTAATAAGTCTTAGGATAATCAACCAAAGTCTAATTGCTCACTCTTTTAGAACATGTGGTAACTTCTCATGGTATTATCAGATATCTGATTTTCACAAGGTTTTGAATTCGATTCTTCCCTCCTGAATATTTGCAACCCCCCCTCCTCAATATCACAATTTGCACTCTAATTATTTATGCACTTGGCGGTAGTGCACCTTAATTTTAGGTTGTTAATTGATGATTTTAGATTGTTAATTTTGCATTGAGCATTTGAGAATTGAGATTGTTGACGGAGGATGGAACCCAATTGGATTGAATGTGTGATTTTTATTAATTTTTATTGCATTGAGCATTTGAGAATTGAGATTGTTGACGGAGGATGGGACCCAATTGGATTGGGAATTGAGAATTGAGGTGTTGAGGTGTCGGTAGGTCATGGACATCCCGTCCGATCGACACCGACACCGACACCGAAAAATGTCACATTTTGGCTTTATACTTGCGGACACCTCTTCAAGGGGTGATAGACACGGCGTCTGGCATTTAAAAGTAAAATCAATGTCTTCGAGCGTGTCCGGAGGTGTCGGACACGTTTCCGGAGGTGTCTGACACGTGTCCGGATGTGTCGATGAGGTGTCGAGGTGTCGGTAGGTCACGGACATCCCGTTCGATCGACACCGACAACGAAAAATGTCATATTTTTGCTTTATACTTGTGGACACCTCTTCAAGGGGTGTTCGACACCTCTTCAAGGGGTGAACACTACAAGAAAAAGGACTTTTAGCGACGGATATTTCCGTCGCTAAAACCCTAAATCCGTCGCCAAAGACTTTTAGCGACGGACACCCCGTCGCTAAAAGTCCGTTGCCTATAACCCCGTTGCTAAAAGATTAGCGACGAAATTATGTCATCTGTAAAAAAAAAATTACTTTTACCGACGGAATTATTTACTTTTAGCGACGGAAAATTCCGTCGCTAAAAGTATTTTCTATATTTTTTAAAAAAAATCTGAATTTCTGAATTTCGCCGGCAGTGGGTTCTTGGCCGGTGGAGTCTTCACCTCGCCGTCGCCATTCACCGATCATTTATACTTCCAGATCAGCGCGTCCACAGCTCCACTCCTTCCAGATCTGAGCCGAGCTCAATAGAGAGAGTCGACTCAAGGAGGCAGGAGCCCCTACTGTGTCCGCATGTCGACGTCGACCGTCGCAGGTGAGTGACCATCGCAGGTGAAGGGAGTGGCCGTCGCAGGTGAGGGGAGTGGCCGTCGCAAGTGAGGGCGTACATTAGCCCCCCGTTCATACGTAGCTCCGCCCCTATGTGTCGGCGAACGGTAGAGGCGGCGGGGTGGGGCTGCGGCAGCGGCCGGTTGGGTGTGTGGGAGGTGTTAGAAAGAGAGAGACTGAGAGAGAGAAGAAGGGAATGGTGTGAGTAGCGGGGAGAAAAGAACGAAAGGGTAGGGTTTTTTTTTATTTTAAGGACTTTTACCGACGGATTTTGGCCGTTGGCAAAAGTCCGTCGGTAAAAGTCATTTTCAATTTTTTTTGGCAAAAGAAAAAAAGGGAGAAAATAAAAAATAAAAATTAGCGACAGAATATTCCGTCGGTAAAGATCTGTCGCTAAAGATCTTTACCGACGAAAAATCCCTCGGAAAAGTTTTTTTAACAACGGACCTTTACTGACGGAAAATTCGTCGCTAAAAGTCCGTCGGAAAAAGCTATTTTTCTTGTAGTGGACGGACACGAGGTCTGGCATTTTAAAAATAAATCAATGACTTCGGACATGTCCGGAGGTGTCGGACACGTGTCCAGAGGTTTCGAACACGTGTCTGGAGGTGTCCGACAAGTTTCCGGATGTGTCGATGAGGTGTCGGTAGGTCACGGACATCCGTCCGATCGACACCGACACCGAAAAATGTCATATTTTGGCTTTATACTTGTGGACACCTCTTCAAGAGGTGACGGACACGGTGTCTGGCATTTAAAAAATAAATCAATGACTTCGAACGTGTCCAGAGGTGTCGGACACCATACCGACACCCTTTGTGAGGTATTGGGAACTGAGATTGTTGACTGTGCATTGAGAATTTGAGAATTGAGATTGTTGACGGAGGATGGGACCCAATTGGATTGAGATATTTGTGAATTAGTTGAATGGTTGGTTGTTGAATTTAGGTTAATTAGGTTAACGCGACATTTTTAGCACCCCTTAGAATCTCATCGTGGCTCCAGCACTGGATATAATTAGCCCTAATTAGTCCCGATTAACCCTAATGAACCCAATTAACCCTAATTAGCTCTAACAAGCCTAATTAGTTTTAATTAACCCTAAGAACCCAATGAAAATTAAATTAGCTGTAATTACCCCAAATTGATCCTAATTAACACCAATCAGTCCAAATTAAACCCTAATTAGCCCTAATTACAAAGCATCTTGTAGACCCGTGATTAGATTAATTAAACCCTAAACCCTAAAACCTAACTAAACTCTGATTACGCGCCTAAGTAGTCGTAATTAAGCCTAATAACCCAATTAAGCCTAATTAGCCCTAATTAGGACTAATCAACACTACTCCGCACAATTAAACCCTAATTAGCTCAAAATACCCTAATTAGTCCTAATCAACCCTAATTAGCTATAATTAGTCCAAGGTAATCCCCTAAATAACCCTAATTAGCTATAATTAGTCCAAGGTAATCCTCATCAACACTAATTAGCCCTAACATAACCCAATTAAGCCTAATTAGGACTAATCAACACGACTCCGCACAATAAAACCTGGCTATTAGCTCAGATTAACCCTAATTACTCCTAATCAACCCTAATTAGCTATAATTAGCCCAAGGTAGTCCTCATTAACACTATTTAGCCCAGATTAGCGTTCAATTACTCGTTGCTTATAAACCCTGCATTCTTTATATTCGTTGTTGTTTTGCAAAGTCCATTGGCAACGAGATGGTTCAACTTGTTGCCAACGAATTCTATTTAAAGTGGAATTGGTAACATATGCAACGATTTTTCTGCAATTTGGATATTTCGGAAAGATTCTTGCATATATTATCAATTTCTAAATGCATGCTTGCATAAAAACCCTTAGTTCCCGTTCAAAGGTAGTCATTACAAAGTAATGCTTTGTAATGAGCCTTTGGATGTCCAGTTTGGACAATTTGGAAAAGCTACGTGTTTATAAATCAGTGTTTCAACTCATGCTCTGTGTTCTATGTCGTGGATATTTGGTACACGTTCTCATGTGTTTCTCTGGGTGCATACAGATCTGGTGTTCTAACATTCGTCAAACCTTACAAGGCAAGGTTAGATGAATGTTAAAACACCTAATCGATGTCGTGTACTTAGAGAAATGCGAGGAGGTGCTGCCAAATTTTTCACAGACATAGGACTAAGCATGAGTTATTCACTGTTTTATAAACATGTGCTTTTCTGAATGGGATAGGACCACTACCTATTAGAGAATGGAGGGGAAATACATAGACATGTTGTCACATTCATGCATTCATATTTACATCGCCCCTGCCTAATAATTGGTCAAAATTGAAGGTGGTATACAGTACGATAATTCAGTCGTCATGTCGGTCGATCGAAGTTGGATGAAAAGGAAAAATGCTGACGATTTTGAGGATCGCATTGACGAATTTCTCGACTCCGCTTACGCGCATCCTGCACATGTTGACTTTGATAAGATAAGGTGTCTGTGCGGTAGATGTGAGTTGTTGCATTGGAGAAAAAGAATTGAAATAAAATGGCATCTTCGTCGGTACGATTTTATGGGTGGATACACAAGGTGGACACAGCCTGGGGAAACGATAGTATTGTCGTCCAACGCGGCTAGTCAAACTGAAGTTAGGGAGGAGGCACGGTATGATTACCGAGATATGATTATGGATGTTGGGCATGCTAATGTTGACTGGGGTAACGACGGTGGTGACGACAGTCCACAACCGCCGAACAAGGGGGCTCATCAGTTTTATGAGTTGTTGAGAGCTGCGAAAGAGCCGCTGTGGGATTGAGCTCTGGAAACACACACGGCTGTCTGCAACTAGTAGGTTATTACAGTTGAAATCAGACCACGGGCTAAGCGAGAAAGGTTTTAACGAGTTTGTTACCTTAATCAAAAAAATTCTGCTCGAAAGTGAAAAGCTACCGCTGTCGTACTATGACGCGAAGAAGATGATGAGGAAACTTGGGTTGTGTATTATTCTGGAAAGAGAATAAGGATTTGTCACGGTATCAAGTATGTGATCATTCGATGTACAAACCAGACAAAGGGAAAAAGAAAAACATTGCATGGAAGATATTGCGATATTTCCCGGTCACACCACGGCTTCAGAGAATGTACTACTCCTTCAATACGGCTGAACATATGAGGGCTCACCGTGAGACTCGTAGCAACGATGCCGATGTGCTGACACACCCAGCTGATGGAGAGGCGTCGAAGGAGTTTGACCGCAGGCATTAAGTCTTTGCTCAGGAAGTTCGGAATGTTAGACTTGTTCTGGCAACCGATGGGTTCAACCCTTTCGGTCAGTCTACCACGCCTTACTCCTGTTGGCCTGTTATTATTGTCCCGTATAACCTTCCACCAGGCATGTGCATGAAGAAGCCGTACATGTTCTTGTCGTTGCTTATTCTGGGGCCGAAGAGTCCTGACAAGGACATAGATGTGTATTTAAGGCCGTTGATTGATGAGTTAAAACAGTTATGGAATCATGGAGTCGAAACATATGATGCATCCCTTAAACAGAATTTTCAGATGAGGGCTGCTTTGATGTGGACTATACATGATTTCCCCGCATTGGGAATGACGTGTGGCTGGAGCACACATGGGAAGCTAGCATGCCCTGCTTGTATGGGCGTGAACCCCGGTCATACGTTAAAGCACGGCGGAAAGCCCTCGTGGTTCGGATGTCACCGTAAGCTTTTGCCACCGGGCCATCAGTTTCGTAGGCAGAAGGATAAATTTGACGGGACAATCGAGCGTGAGGTTGTCACACTGGACTACCCATCTGGTGAAGAAGTGCTCTCACACCTGGAGGCACTTGATACTGACATACCACACGGCAAGGGTGTGCCAGATCAGAAGATTCCAGGGTACGGGAAAGAGCACAACTGGAGAAAATTTTGTATCTTATGGGAGTTAGCCTACAAGAGGACTCTTGTTATCCGAAACAACATGGATGTGATGCATATTGAGAAGAACATTTTTTATAATGTGTTCAACACAGTGATGAATGTCAAGGGCAAATCGAAAGATCACCTTAAAGCGAGAAGGGATCTACAACAGTTGGGTGTACGCCGTGAATTGCATCCTCGGACAGTCAGTGGGAGGACGATACTTCCGAAAGCACCTTACTGTCTAGACAAGAAACAAGTGGAGAAGGTCTGTCAGTGGGTTAAGAATTTGAAGCTTCCGGATGGGTTTGCGTCCAACATATCTCGTTGTTGCAATGTATCGGAATGCAAGTTCCAAGGGATGAAGAGTCACGACTGCCACGTATTCATGGAGAGATTCATTCCTATTGCCTTCCGGGGACTGTTGCCACGGGTTGTTTGCGAGACTTTGACTGAATTATCTCATTTCTTTCGAGATATATGTTCTTCTACGATCCGGGTGAGTAACATGGAAGTGCTTGAGAAGAACATTGTGGTGACGATTTGCAAGCTGGAGAAAATCTTCCCACCTTCGTTCTTTGATTCAATGGAGCATCTGCCTGTTCACTTGGCATATGAAGCTAAGATGGGTGGACCCGTGCAATATCGGTGGATGTATCCCTTCGAGAGGTAATCTTTAAATTGTTACAGTTGTTCGTTTACACTTAATGCGACACCTGTTATCATTGATATTCCACCTAACTCGATTCGCTAAACTTCTAGGTTCATGTTCCATTTAAAGAAAAAAGTTCGCAATAAGGCTCGGGTTGAGGGCTCAATTGCGGAGGCTTACGTAATGGAAGAACTTGTAAACTTTTGTAGTCAATATTTTGGGCCTGATGTTGGTACAAGGTTAAATCAACTAGGCCAAAATGACCCGGATCAAGCACATATTTGGAAGGGCAATTGTCAATATTCAAGCAGTTAGGTAGTCCGTTCGGCCGAACGTATACTCGATGGCTAACGGATGAAGAGTACAGTGCTGCAACAATATATGCCCTTCTAAATTGCGATGAAGTTTCGGCATTCGTTGAGTAAGTTAAAGTCTTAATTCACTTACATTGTTGTACATAATTGAAAGTGTGTGTTAAGCGAGTCAACTATATTGGTTTGCAGTGAGTTCGATGCGGAATCTTTAATCACTGATCCCGCTGGACTTGAATCTCATCGGAAATCACAATTTGTACAGTGGTTCAAAAGGCGTGTAAGATTGTTTAACGAAATTATATTATGTGTTATATACAGTTCTATGGCCAATTAGTATACTGATTTATCCTTAATTTTTACCGCCATCTATAATATTTTCAGTCAATGGATAGACCAGTGGCCTCCTACTTGAAATTACTAAGTGAAGGCCCTAACAAACAAACATCCTGTTATGGAGGCTATATCATCAACAGGTTTAGGTTTAACGTAAAAGATGATGACCGAACAAAACAAACCCAAAACAGTGGAGTATTGGTCAACGGCGACTGTTATGCCGAGAATTGCATGGACTTTTACGGAGAGATTGTTGAGCTAACATATTTGGGTTCCCAAAACCGCTTGGTAATGTTTAAGTGTACGTGGTTCGATGTCACATGCAGTAGAGGAATCCGTGTTAGCTCTCAAGAGATTGTAGATGTCAATGTCAAGTCAAGACTTGCAACAGACGAGCCCTTTGTGTTTGCTAGTCAAGCTGTACAAGTCTTTTACGCGGAGGACGTCGCCAATCCCAAATCTCATTGGTATACAATTATTAAGTCCAAGAAATTGCCCGTGACATATGACAGTGAGCTAGACTCCTTTCAAGCCGACCAACCACGTGTCTTGTTCCCTGTTGAGGTCAACAACGAGGAGGACGATCTTCCTCTTCCAACAACACTTCATGTAGGAGAAGAAGTCGTAGATGATGACGCGGAAGACGTGGAAAGTGTTGGAGATGATGTGACCGAGTCTACTGATGAAGAGGATGAATTAGAAGATGAAGAGGACGACGAGTCCCACGAAGAAGAGGACGACGAGGAAAGTGATGAAGATGATGATGATTCTCAAACTGAAAATGATTGACTTGTAATGTTGTAACATCACAAAAAAAAAATGTAGTAACATTTTAGAACTTGGTTCATATTGATGTGTTTTTGCACCTCCGTTCATATATATATAGTGCCGATGATGATTTCTGCCAAATTATTGTTTTTAATGTGTTAATGTCTTTGTAATTTATCTATACGAAGTCAGATATGGATAGGATACGGGCTATTCGTGGCCGGGTTGGACGCCGAGCTGCTTCTTCCCCGGTGGGACCTACCTCGTCATTGTCCACTGATGACGAGGCACAGAGTGATCGCGGACAGCAGATGGGGACCCACCCTCATTCCCAGCCCCAGCCGTCGCCGTCGCTATCGCCCCAGCCCGAAGCAGATTCATCCCACACGCGCGTTGATTCTCCTTCTTCCGTGGGTTCTACCACAGGTATAGTTGATAACGGTGTTTAGTACATTTTCGCTAGCCTTATATTTAAAGTATATTTGAACTGTATTAATGTCTGTGTTTTGTAGGATCTCGACGAGGCCGTGGTCCGACACGCGGGGTACGCATCGACCCCCAGCGTAAACAGAGAGTTACGCTCACCCCGGAGGGCCTGTAAGTAAAAAAAATCACATCATGCATGCCTTATATTTAAAATTTTGTTGTGTTAATTTATATTTGAACTGTATTAATTTATTTATTTATTTCTTTGGCAGGATCCTGGAGAATCAGGCGAGGACAAAGATCGGCGTTCTTGTGAAGGGCCGATTCTTCGAGCCACGCCTGTACTGGAAGGACTGGGATGTCGCTGCGAGGGAGTCCCTATGGGAGGAGTGGCTGGTACGGTGAAGTATTTTTTTCAGCGATAGTATTTGTTTCACTAGAGTTTGTTTTCTGTAATTAATTTTTGTCATTGAATGCCTTACAGGATGGGATCACGTTTGACTCGCCTGAGCAGCAGGCACTGGGGCAGCAGACCTTCTTTGCTTACATCGGCAAAAATTACCGCCGATGGCTCCACGACGCAAGGGACCGGGCGAAGAAGATGCTACCCGAGGGTGCCCCGATGACGGAGATGATGAGATATCCCCCACATTGGATATCTCCGACTGTATGGACGGCGATGATAGATCGGTGGGCTGCGGATCTAGGTTGGGACTCCAAGAGTAAGAGCGGGGCGGAGAACAGACCGAACAGAGATCCGACACACACGGGGGGCTCGGTGCCACACGACATCATCCGACACAAGAATGCGGTCGAGCACCCGGATCTGGAGGAGGATGAGGTCGTAGCTCTGACGTATAGTCAGACGAACGTGTGGAAGAAGGACAAGGACGAGGCGCCCCGAGCGGGCGACTATATTTCAGATATTTCCCGGTATATCGATGTGAGTCAATTTGTTTTAGTTCTTAATTTTTTTTGTCTTTCTATCCTCAATATCTGTTGCGTTAATTAATGCCCTAACATATCTTTATATCACTGTTTTCGCAGGCCTCGTATGAACAGCTTAGGGGGTTCGAGGAGCAGTCTAGACAGCCATCAGCGTCCACTAGTACGGCTACGAGTACTGGGGCGTTGAAGCGATGGCTGGATACGCCGGATGTCGTCAATCGGCCGAAAGGCTGCATCCGCGAACTGCCTAGTCGGACTGCTCGTGTCGTGATAGGAGCGTCCTCACCCCCCGCTACCCCTCCATAGACATCGGCTCCTCGGCATCCGTTGGATGACCATGAGATCGCACGCATTGCTACGGTGGTGTTGAGGATGATCAGGGAGCGGGATCAGTAGGGTACCGTAACTGGACATGTCGAGCCGGCCCCGAATCAGTAGGATCCAGATCTGGGACTCGGCAACCCTGATGAGCTCCTTCTCGTGCCCGATCCTAGCTCCCCCCCGGCCCCCGCGCCTGGCTTGTACTCTTCTCCCCTCCCCTAACCGGCTGTATCCGGTTCCCAGCTTGTACATAATGAGTCCGTTTTATGATTAATTATATATATTTCTTTGTTTATTGATTATTGCAGGTTATTGTTGAGGATTGATTTTTTTATTACAGGTTTGGGCATTAGAAAAATAAAAAAAATTTTAATTTTTTTCACTTTTGACGACGTATTATATCCGTCGCTTAATATTTTTAATTACTATTAGTTTTTAGCGATGGATTTTCCATCGCTAAATGTCTTATTTATTCCGTCGCTAATGTTAAAAAATAAATTAAATTAAAATACTTAAAATATAATTAGAGATGGATATTCTGTCGCTAATTAATAAATAAATCCGTCGCAAAAACTTAAATATTAACGACGGATTTGAAAATTCTGTCGCCAAACTATTTGTAACGGACTTTTATACGAGGGACTTTTAGCAACAGTAAATATGTCGCTAAATGTTTTAGCGACGGTTTTAGGCTTTTAGCGACGGATATCCCCGTCGCTAAAAGCCTTTTTCCTTGTAGTGAATCCTGTTAATGGTCCAAACTTGTGGGAAGAAACAAATAAAACTCTAATTCTTCCACCTCTTTATCATAAACAACCTGGTAGGCCTAAGAAGATGAGGAGGAAAGATAAAGATGAGGAGAAAAAAGCTACGATGGATGAACATGTAAACAGACTTGGTAGAAATGGTATTGTGATCAAATAGAGCAGTTGTGGTAATGCTGGACACAAGAGCAAAAGTTGCAGAGGTCAAGGATCTCAGCCAAAAGGAAAATAGACAGATTTAGCTTCAGGTCCTCAACAGAGAGGAAAAGTAAATGGCAAAGGCAAAGATAAAGGTAGTGGCAAAGGCAGAAGTGCAGTAGAAGAAAGTCAGGGAAGTCAAGCAGGCACATCCTCAACTGGTCAAAGGACTAAACAATCTAGATTGAAGAAGAGGAAATTTACTGATCGAAATCCTAAGGGCCGGTCACAACCTGAATCTAGAAGGAAGTATCCAGTGAATGACCAATTTATGACTTCTTTTTCATCACATTACTAATAGTTCATCCTTGAGTTGATGGTGTGGTGTTTTTTTTCAGGTCAAGAGAAATACTACAAGGCAAGGTGCTCAAAAAGAAAGCTCTAGGGTAACAAGGTCATCATCAGCTAGGGCTCATGGATTCTCTACTGCAGCATCATTGATGAGAGAAACTGGTGGACAATGAACAACATCATGTAATTAGTCTGATAGGTGGAAACAAGTGGAAAAGGTCTGTCAGTGGGTTAAAAATTTGAAGCTTCCGGATGGGTTTGCGTCCAACATATATCGTTGTTGCAATGTATCGGAATGCAAGTTTCAATGGATGAAGAGTCACGATTGCCATGTATTCACGGAGAGATTCATTCCTATTGCCTTCCGGGGACTGTTGCCACGGGTTGTTTGCGAGACTTTGACTGAATTATCTCATTTCTTTCGAGATATAGGTTCTTCTACGATCCGGGTGAGTAACATGGAAGTGCTTGAGATGAACATTGTGGTGACGATTTACAAGCTGGAGAAAATCTTCCGACCTTCGTTCTTTGATTCAATAGAGCATTTGCCTGTTCACTTGGCATATGAAGCTAAGATGGGTGGACCCGTGCAATATCGGTGGATGTATCCCTTCGAGAGGTAATCTTTAAATTGTTACAGTTGTTCGTTTACACTTAATGCGACACCTGTTATCATTGATATTCCACCTAACTCGATTCGCTAAACTTCTAGGTTCATGTTCCATTTAAAGAAAAAAGTTCACAATAAGGCTCGGGTTGAGGGCTCAATTGCGGAGGCTTACGTAATGGAAGAACTTGTAAACTTTTGTTGTCAATATTTTGGGCCTGATGTTGGTACAAGGTTAAATCAACTAGGCCGAAATGACCCCAGATCAAGCACAAATTTGGAAGGGCAATTGTCAATATTCAAGCAGTCAAGTAGTCCATTCGGCCGAACGTATACTCAATGGCTAACGGATGAAGAGTACAGTGCTACAACAATATATGCCCTTCTAAATTGCGATGAAGTTTTGGCATTCGTTGAGTCAGTGAAAGTCTTAATTCACTCACATTGTTGTACATAATTGAAAGTGTGTGTTAAGCGAGTCAACTATATTGGTTTGCAGAGAGTTCGATGCAGAATCTTTAATCACTGATCCCGCTGGACTTGAATCTCATCGGAAATCACAATTTGTACAGTGGTTCAAAAGGCGTGTAAGATTGTTTAACTAAATTATATTATGTGTTATATACAGTTCTGTGGCCAATTAGTATATTGATTTATCCTTAATTTTTTACCGTCATCTACAATAGGTTCAGTCAATGGATAGACCAGTAGCCTCCTGCTTGAAATTACTAGCTGAAGGCCCTAACAAACAAACATCATGTTACGGAGGTTATATCATCAACGGGTTTAGGTTTAACGTAAAAAATGATGCATTGAACAAAACAAACCCAAAACAGTGGAGTCTTGGTCAACGGCGACTATTATGTCGAGGATTGCATGGACTTTTACGGAGAGCTAGATGAGATTGTTGAGCTAACGTATTTGAGTTCCCAAAACCGCCTGGTAGTGTTCAAGTGTACGTGGTTCGATGTCACATGCAGTAGAGGAATCCGTGTTAGCTCTCAAGGGATTGTAGATGTCAATGTCAAGTCAAGACTTGCATCAGACGAGCCCTTTGTGTTTGCTAGTCAAACTGTACAAGTCTTTTACACGGAGGACGTCGCCAATCCCAAATCTCATTGGTATACAATTATCAAGTCTAAGAAATTGCCCGTGACATATAACAGTGAGCTAGACTCATTTCAAGCCGACCAACCACCTGTCTTGTTCCCTGTTGAGGTCAACAACGAGGAGGACGATCTTCCTCTTCCAACAACACTTCATGTAGGAGAAGAAGTCGTAGATGATGACGGTGAAGACGTGGAAAGTGTTGGAGATGATGTGACCGAGTCTACCGATGAAGAGGATGAATTAGAAGATGAAGACGACGACGAGTCCCACGAAGAAGAGGACGATGAGGAAAGTGATGAAGATGATGATGATTATAAAACTGAAAAGGATTGACTTGGAATGTTGTAACATCACGGGAAAAATTTAGTAACATTTTAGAACTTGGTTCATATTGATGTGTTTTTGCACCTCCGTTCATATATATATATATAGTGCCGATGATGATTTCTGCCAAATTATTGTTTTAAATGTGTTAATGTCTTTGTAATTTCTCTACATGAAGTCAGATATGGATAGGATACGGGCTATTTGTGGACGGGCTATTCGTGGTCGGGCTGCTTTCTCCTCGGTGGGTCCCACCTCGTCATTGCCCACTGATGACGAGGCACAGAGTGATCACGTACAGCAGATGGGGACCCAGCCCCAGCTCCAGCCCCAGCTCTAGCCGTCGCCCCAGCCCGACGCAGATTCATCCCACACGCGCGTTGATTCTCCTTCTTCCGTGGGTTCTACCTCAGGTATAGTTGATAACGGTGTTTAGTACATTTTCGCTAGCCTTATATTTAAAGTATATTTGAACTGTATTAATGTATGTGTTTTGTAGGATCTCGACAAGGCCGTGGTTCGACACGCGGGGTACGTATCGACCCCCAGCGTAAACATAGAGTTACGCTCAACCAGGAGGGCCTGTAAGTAAAAAAAATATCACATCATGCCTTATATTTAAAATTTTGGGGTGTTAATTTATATTTGAACTGTATTAATTTATTTATTTACTTCTTTAGCAGGATCCTGGAGAATCAGGCGAGGACAAAGATCGACGTTCTTGTGAAGGGCCGATTCTTCGAGCCACGCCTGTACTGGAAGGACTGGAATGCCGCTGCGAGGGAGTCCCTATGGGAGGAGTGGCTTGTATTGTGAAGTATTTTTTTCAGCGATAGTATTTGTTTAATTAGAGTTTGTTTTCTGTAGTTAATTTGTGTTATTGAATGCCTTACAGGAGGGGTTCACGTTTGACTCGCCTGAGCAGCAGGCACTGGGGCAGTAGGCCTTCTTTGCTTACATCGGCAAGAATTACCGCTGATGGCTCCACGACGCACGGGACCGGGCGAAGAAGATGCTGCCCGAGGGTGCCCCGATGACGGAGATGATGAGATATCCCCCACATTGGATATCTACGACTGTATGGGGGGCGATGATAGATCGATGGGCTGCGGATCTAGGTTGGGACGCCAAGAGTAAGAACGGGGTCGAGAATAGACACAACAGAGATCCGACGCACACGGGAGGGTTGATGCCACACGACATCGTCCGACACTTGAATGCGGTCGAGCACCCGGATCTGGAGAAGGATGAGGTCGTAGCTCTGACGTATAATCAGACGCACGTGCGGAAGAAGGACAACGACGAGGCGCACTGGGCGGGCGACTATATTTTAGATATTGCCCGGCGGATCGATGTGAGTCAATTTGTTTAAGTTGTTAATTTTTTGTCTTTCTATCCTTAATGTCTGTTGTGTTAATTAATGCCGTAACATATCGTTAAATCACTATTTTTGTAGGCCTCGTATGAACAGCTTAAGGAGTCCGAGCAGCAGTCCGGACAGCCATCAGCGTCCACAAGTACAGGTGCGAATACTGCTGCGTTGAAGCGATGGCTGGATACGCCGGAGGTCGTCAATCGGCAGGAAGGCCGCATACGGGGCTTTCCTAGCACGACTGCTCGTGTCGTGATAGGAGCGTCCTCACCCCTCTCTGCCCCTCCACATACATCGGCTCCTTGGCGTCCGTTGGACGACGAGGAGATCCAGCGCATTGCTACGGTGGTGATGAGGATGATCAGGGAGCAGGATCAGCAGGGTACCGCTGCTGGGCCGAGCCGGCCCAGGATCCAGATCCGGGACTCGGCAACCCCTGATGAGCCCCTTCTCGTGCCCGTTCCCAGCTCCCCCCCCCCCCCCCCGCGCCCGGCTTGTAATCTTCTCCCCTCCTCTAACCGGCTGTATCCGGTTCCCGGCTTGTACATAATGAGTCTTTTTTATAATAAACATTTTTTATGATTGATTATATATATTTCTTTGTGTATTGATTATTGCCCGTTGTTGTTGAAAAATGCAAATTTTATTACAGGTCTGGGTAATATAAAAAAAAAATTAAAATTTTGACTTTTGGCCACGGATTAATTATGTCGCTAAAAGTGTTCCTACTATCAGCTTTTTAACGACGGAATATTTCGTCGCTAAAACATTTATTCCGTCGCTAATTTAACAAAAATAAATAAATTAAAATACTTCAAATATAATTAGAGACGGATATTCCGTCGCTAATTAAAAATAAATCCGTCGCAAAAACTTAAATATTACACGACGGATTTGAAAATTTCGACGCCAAACTATTAGTAACGGGCTTTTATACGAGGCACTTTGAGCGACGGTAAATCCGTCGCTAAAATATTTAGCGACGGATTTACTCGTCGCTAAAAGCCTTTTTTTTTTTTTTTAGTGAAAAGTTTTCATTGTACGAATCCAGGATGGTTACTGTGGACCATCTTAAGGAATCTCTTTCCTCCGCGTTCTTCTACAGCCATGAAACGTGAGCCTTTACATCTTTAATATTGGGTCTCAATTTGTACGAGTGCGAGTACATTGATTGATTGAATGAATGGACGTTTCTTTGATGTTCTCCTTTGTCCTGTTCCTGCGCTGGTCAATGTAAGTTGAAACCATGTGGAGGGCACCATTGTTTGTTTTCTTCCACTTGAAAAAGGAAACCTGGCTTTCTTTTCCTTTTTGTTTCCTTTTCTCTCTTTGTGGAGTAATAAAAAAAAAATTTAACTAAAAAAGTCTTTTTTTAACATAATATGTGTTATATGACTATTTAAGGATCTACTTAATTCACCGTCGGTTGGTCATTAAAAACATAATTCAAACTGTAACGCGTACTCTCGTAACTTAATTCTAAATACGCTTAAAAAGGTTTTTTCATCTGTCACCCAGAAATGTATTTTTTCGCTAAGCTCAACTCCGTAATGGAAGATAATCTCATAATTACCTCTATCTTTAGATATATTTGTGAATATAGATCATGTAAGAAAACCATTTGGAGGTGCTACCAAACTATTTTCTTTTATCTTCTCAAAATATCATTAGTATTAGACCACCTGTACATCTTATTCATTATCTGAGACAAACTGAATGACATTTACATTTTTTACTTTTTGAATTTCTTAACAAAAATAAGCATTTACTTATATGGCTATAAATAATAAAATATTATGTCTAAGAGATAAGAACAAAAGCTTAAACACTACAAGAAAAATGCCCTATAGCAGCGCTCTATAGCAGCGGCCTAAAAAACCGTTGGCATATGTAATATATAGCAGCGGTTTATAGCAGCGGAATTAGATGCCGCTGGTATAGACGGTTTACAGCAGCGGCTACTTTTCACCGCTGCCATAGCTCGTAAAAAAATTGCCCACAGCTGCCGCGCGGCTGAAACTTTACGCTCTAAAAACCCGCGAAATCTCCGCGCCAATTGAAATCCAATAGAAGCGGATAAGAAAAGTTAGGCAGCGGATATACCGCTGCCATAGACACTCCCACTTTTGTTTTCATTCCCTTTATCCCACGAGCTCACGTAATCACTTACCTTCCCCAATCGACTCTGGTTATGTTCTTCTATCTGATGCAAATACAAACACAAACACACATCAGAAGCATATACACAAACAAATCGACTCTCGATCTCCCTCTCTCCGTTCTACAATCAAACGCGGGATCTCCCTCTCTCCGTTCTACAATCAGACGTAAACAATCAAACGCAAACACAATCGCAGGACTCAAACAATCAGGCGCAAAAGTAATCAGGTTACTTCAAACTCAGATTTCGATCTCCCTCTCTTAATTCTATCCCTCGATCTCCCTATCTCTAAAGAGCACACACATAACAGACGCACACACACGAAAACACCATACGTGCACACACCATAAAGTTGATATGGTTGATTGATGATTCTTTTGGTGCAACGGAAAGGAATCTGGAGAGATGATATTAATTGAGGCATCTTATTTCCCACTTGTCCAGCTGGTATTATGTGAGGCATGCTCTGCCAAGGCATGCACAAATTTAAGCATTACTTTGTAATCACTTGTGCATGTTTTAATTTTACTGCCGCTAGCAAGCATTGTATTTCGGGTAGTTAAGAGGTTGATCCAGGTAACTGCTTCCACGCATAAGGTATTCCTTCTTTCTGTTTCTATATATTGTGGTTCATCTTTACCTCTTAGTTGTTCTAGATATAGTCTGACACTAAGGCAGTATTAGTAATTCTAAATGGGTGATGGGTGCCTTGACTCGTGGCGTACAAGATATCTATCAGATCTCTATCATTGTTTCCTAGCCAACATTCTCTTAGTAATGCTACTCTTTTGAATATAGGCATTAAAGTGTGTTGTTACATGGACCCGTCAACAAAATCAGTGGAGAGTGACCCTGTTTGCAAATGTAATTTTTGAGTTCATGGTTGCTTAGCAAGTAGATTGCTGTGAATGTTTGCTGGGCCGTGCCTGGCGTCGGGAGGAACCAACACTTGCATAAAGTGCATTGCCTTCAAAACTGAACTAGAGTGGCCGGTTGACCAATTTAATCATGAACTGGTCACTCCACTGGTGTGTGTGTGTATGTGTGGAAAGAGTACTGAAAAGGAGACTCTTTAATCATGAGACGATTATATTGCCTACTTAAATTGTTTTTTTTTTCTAATCAGCTGTGACTAGGAAATCTGGGAGTAGTGTGCCCTCTTTGCATTATAGGAGCTTCAAAATATAGAGCTCAAGAAGGGAAAATGATTATGGAGGTCCTTGGTGAAGAATGGCATAGTCTGCTGGGAAGGGTTGGATAAGTTTGAGAATTAGTGCGTGGGATTGGATGCCTCTCATATATCTAGTGTTTAGATTCGTGGGCAATGAATGGTATGGTTCAGTGTGATTTACGGTATGGAAAGTGGATTGAGTCTTCAATGCATTTCCCAAGTTTCTGTAATGATGTTATTTTTTCTGGTGAGGAGCACCCCTCTTGGAGTCCACTATTTAAAAGGGAAAAATCAAGAGTTGGGATTTGATTTTGTTACAACCTTATTGTAGTTACTCTATTCTACAGTCTTAAATACTGAAGAAATCGACCAAGTGATGTATAAGTTTTGAAGAGCTTGGCCCCTGCTTTAGGCGGAAATATTTTCCGTCACTTAGGCAGCAGGAAGAACAAGTATAGGTTGGGGTGTACTTTTGAGCTTGGAATTGCTCGAGTGATTCCGGGGTCCTTGCTTGATTTTATGGAGACTTGATTTTACGCAGACTCTCTCATGTAGAGAAGAAGTATCCGGTCTTTGTGGCAAATTTTAGTGTCTTTGGCGCAAAAGGAACATAATGCACCTAAGGAACAGAACATTCTAGGTAGATGTATTTGAGAAAGCGATTTGTATAGTTCTTATTGTACACAGATGCAACCCTTTTGGATGTAATATATATTAAGGAAAAAGGAAGAGATTTTATAATATTTTTGCTTACTGAGAGCTCTATAGAAGTATTTCTAAACCTTTGTAAAGCATTTATAAGTTGTGCTGCTATACCTCTTCCGTCTTGCCCTATTGGGGCTACGTCTTCTTACTTGAATAAACAGCTTGTCGGTTCTATATGAAATAAGCACGTACGATTAGATGATTGTTCTCATATAAATGTGTCCTTGCGATGATTTTAGATGCAACTCTGTTAAGCTGCTTATATCGATCCTCTGGCATCATGAGGTTATCTACATTTTTGCTGGCACTTCTTTACTGCCGCTTGTCGGTCAAATATCAGAACAATTCTTTTGCAGGAACTTGCTGAGATGATATTCCAATCTGTAATGTAGAGCAGGGAGTTTTGAACGTGATTGAAAGGTCATCTGCATATTGCTTCTTCTGAGGAATAATAGTCATAGGATCAACAGTTGCACCAACTTGAGTTATTCCTAAAAATAGATGTTGTACTTGGCCAGCTATTAGTGTTGTTCCTAAAAATAGAGGCTTTCTATTGTGTAGTCGGCTATTAATCTTTTCACTTGCATTTCGAAGTGTTCATGCGTCTGCTGAAAAACTATGAAGAACCTCTATATCAAATACATGAAGTCAATTTTTTCAGTCCGAGCAACAAACACAGACATGTAAAAATTTCAGTTGGTACGCATTAGCTTTCGTTTTGCTAAAGAACTCATGCAAAATGGGGTAGTACAATCCTCAATCTAGGTATAAGAAAAGCATTACCGAATAAATTGCTGGCCTCTAGAATAAATTTAGACTCAATTTAGATTTCCTAGTCACAGCTGATTAGAAAAAAAAAACAATTTAAGTAGGCAATATAATCGTCTCCTGATTAAAGAGTCTCCTTTTCAGTACTCTTTCCACATCTCCTTTGAGGGTTTGAAAGGAAATGCTTGATTTTTTGAGGTTAACAACTGATTACACATTATTTGGTTGTTTCCAGTTTCTTAGATTTTTGCACATCAATTGTTGTTGTTGTCATATTGGATATTTCTCATATTAGGCCATAGTTTATTGTCATCATGATATCTTTGGAATTACATTTCTCTTATTGTTGTTTGTGTTTCCGCTTTGGCTTTCTTTATACAAGAAAGATAATATGGACAAGGTATGGATGACGCACTCTAGGGAAACTGATACTTATTGTGCTGGAGTCGACATGTTTTTGGATTTTGCATTTGCAAATACGGCAACAATCTTTAGAGAGATTTTGTGTCCGTGTAGAGATTGCGTTAATAGCATGTTCCGCACGTGTGAAACTGTGCAAGAACATTTAATAATAAGGGGATTTATGAGCAATTATACAGTATGGACAGTTCATGGGGAAGGCTCGTCTTCTCGTTCAAATCGCATGGAAAATGATGTAGAGCTCAACATTGGTGGTGGTGGAGCTATGCATGAAATGGTAAATGACATATTTACAAGCCGATCGGAGGAACCTTGTGTTAAAGTTGCAAACTTCTATAAATACATGAGCGATGCAGATCGACCATTATATTCGGGGTGCAAGACTGAGACAAAGCTATCATTTATTGTGTGGTTATTTAATCTGAAATGCACCAGTAAATGGACAGACAAGTCCTTTGATTTGCTACTTGGTAAGTTAAAAGAAATAATTCCTAACGGTGAGACGTTGCCTGCCAACTTTTATGAAACAAAAAATATGATCGGTGACTTGGGATTCAGCTACGATAAGATTGACGCTTGTCCCAATGATTGTATATTGTATTGGAAGGAAGATAGCACATTGAATTCGTGCAGGGTGTGCAAAAAATCAAGGTGGAGGATGGTTCAAAGGGAGGCAGAAAAGGAAGGAGAATCTAGACCTTGTAAAGAAGGAAAAAAAATAGCTGTCAAGCAACTGCGTCATTTTCCTTTGATACCAAGACTGCAAAGGCTATATATGTCACCAAAGACGCCTGAATTAATGATATGGCATGATAAAAAGCGTCGAAAAGACGAAAGACAACGCCATCCTGCTGACTCAGAAGCATCGAAACACTTTGATCGCTTAAATCCAGACTTTGCTTCAGACCCTCGTAATATAAGACTCGGGTTATCAACTGATGGTATGGATCCTTTTCGCCACGGAGCAAGTCATAGCATATGGCCAGTTACCGTGGTTATTTATAACTTGCCTCCGGGAATGTGTATGCAACAACGATTTTTCATTATGCCTTTGCTAATACCTGGTCCAACTTCCCCTGGTAATGATATTGATGTGTATCTTAGGCCGTTAATTGAGAAGCTCAAGGCGTTGTTCGATGCTGTTGAAACTTATGACGCCTTCACCAAAACTAACTTCAAGATGTGTGCAATGCTCATGTAGACTATTAGTGACTTCCCAGCTTATGCAATGTTGGCAGGTTATAGCACGAAGGGCAAGTTGGCGTGTCCAGTATGTCAAGAAGACACTCGATCTTGTAGATTACGTGGTAAGCAATGTTATATGGCACACCGATCTTTTCTAGATCCAGATCACATATATAGACTCGACAAAAAAAAATTCAACGGGCTATGTGAGTATAGAGAACGTTCGGTTATTCGTTCGGGATTTGATGTGCTTGAAATGGTGAGCGACATCAATGTTACGTTTGGAAAGGCTAGTAAAGCTACTGTGCCTAAGGATCCTAACCATAACTGGAGGAAAAAAAGTATTTTTTTTGAGTTGCCATATTGGAGGTTTCTCATCTTACGCCATAATTTGGACGTAATGCACATTGAGAAGAATTTCTGTGATAATCTGCTTGGGACATTGTTGGGTATCAAAGGGAAGACAAAGGATACTCTTAAAGCTCGCTTAGACATGCAAGATATGAACATACGACAAGAACTGCATCCAGTTGAAGTTGGTGTAGGCAAGTATAAGTTGCCTGCTGCACGTTTCACAATGTCTAAGGACGAGAAAAAGGATTTTCTCCATGTGTTGAAGAATGTCAAGGTTCCTGATGGCTACTCGTCTAATATTAGCCGTTGCGTACTTGAAAAAGATGGAAAGATTTCAGGTCTTAAGAGTCATGATTGCCATATCCTAATGCATCAAATTCTTCCGATAGCAATAAGAGGGGTTTTGCCAGAGGATGTTTGCTCTGCTGTAGTTGACATATGTCAATTCTTTAAAGAATTGTGCTCTAAAAATTACCGAGTAGAAGACTTTGAACGACTTAATAGGAAGATTGTATTGACACTTTGTCATCTTGAGATGATATTTCCACAGGCTTTCTTCGATATAATGGTCCATTTGCCTGTTCATCTTGCCGAGGAGGCAAGGATCGCTGGACCTGTACAGTATCGCCAAATGTATCCATTTGAAAGGTAAAATACTTTTCATTATTTTTTATTTGATATTATATGACACTTAGAGGCTAATGTAGTTTATATTACATGATTATAGATACATGTTTAAGTTAAAAGGCTATATTCGATGCAAGAGCCGCCCCGAAGGGTCGATTGCATAAGGGTTATTAGCGGAAGAGTGTGTAAGATTTTGCTCAATGTACTTAGAAGGTTCTCATCCAGCATGGACTCGACCGGGAAGGAATGAAGATGGATATGTTGAAGAAGTGACCAGAAGTTTGTACGTTTTTTGTTGCAAAGGTAGATTTTTAGGTACTCCTTCTATTAGTCATCTAGATGTGAAGGTTATAGAGATGGCACATCGCTACGTGTTGTTTAACTGTGATGAGTTAGAAGAGTATCGAAGGTAAGCATTTTTCTCAAAGTATTGTTAATATATTTATTTTTGGCATATGGATAATATGTTAATAATATACCATGTCATTGCAGCCTATGTCAAAGTGTGTGCACAATGATGCTAGGAAGACGTAGAAAGAAACTTACGCCAAGGGAAGTTGATCATTGCTTAAAAAATGAGTTTTCCAAATGGTTTAGTGGTCACGTGAGTTCTCTTTATGCATTCAAGATTAGTTTTCTGAATTTGCATTTATGAGTTATTTCTTATTACTTGATTTGCAATTGCACAGGTAAAAACTTTAAGAGCTGGGGTTTCAAAGGAAATAATTGCCCTTGCACGTGGTCCAAATGATATTGTGAAGAGAGGCAATGGCTATTTGATAAACGGATATAGGTTTCACGCTGAACGCCTCGAGCTAAAAAGAAAAACACAAAATAGCGGAGTGTTTGTCTCTGCTAGTACACGTGGTTATTCATCGTCTAGAGATAGAAATCCCGCAGAAGACTTATTAGAGTACTTTGGCGTTTTGGAAGATATAATTGAGCTAGATTATTTTGGAGTTGGAAAGGTCGTACTTTTTAAATGCAAATGGTACGACACTGTGAATCGAAATACAGGGATCAAAACAGATCCATATGGATTTACACTTGTTAACTCGAAGAGATTTATTTATAAAGAGGAACCATTTGTGTTGGCCTCTCAAGTGGAGCAGCTGTTCTTTGTGGATCATCCAAGGGACAGTGGTTGGCGTGTGGTTATTCGAACAAGGCCAAGAGACTTTTGTGAAGATGTGGAAGAGGAAGACAATGAACACGAGGAGTTATCATCCCTTTCCTCAAGTGAGTCACATGTTGTTCAAGATGCATAAAATATAATAGGTGACATCACTTGGGCCAGAAATGACATTGAAGCAGAAATAGTCGAGGAACATCCAGCAAGAAGGTCCAAAAACGCACAAGCAAGGGAGCAAGCTATAGATAGAGGGACTAAAAGCCATAGACTTGACACTTCTCTAGAAAGTGGTGGGGCTAAAAAGCGAAGACTTGAAACCTTTGTAGATGACGAGGAGGAGGAAGAGGAGGAGGGAGATGAGGACGAGGACGATGAGGACGAGGACGATGAAGAGGACGAGGATGAGGAAAAGGAGGAAGTGGCAGAGGAAGATGAAGATAAAAATGAAAATGAAAATGAAGAGGCAGAGAGTGATTCTATGAGTAGTGATTGATTTGTTTTTCTGCTTGCTATTTATTTCTGTGTACTATCTATTTCTGAAGAAAACTTCTAAATGAATCATATCTTTGTTTGTTCGTTTATTTTGTTTCTTGTAGTCTCTTAATTAAAGGTTAACTTCAATTTTTCTTTCAGTCATTATCTATTCCAGTTTTGGTTATGTTTATACGTATATTTGTGTCTATAGTGTTTCCATGGCTAATAGACGGCAGCTTCGAGCACGAGTTGGTTGCAGCGCACAAGTGCCATCACGAGATTCTCCCCAGATCAACGAGCAGCACAATGTCGAGGTACAAACTGATGCCAATGTCGCTGCGATTACCGATACACCCAACATCGAGGATGAGGCGCTTGATGCTGAGATGACCAGTCATCTTGAGGGGTCACAAAGTGACCCACCATCCATAGGTAAAGCTGAGTTTTGAGAAGGAAAAATATGATTTTATTCTATCTATATTGTCATAATTGGTAGTCCATGTTTGGGGTGATTGGATTGCTATCTATATTGTCATAAGAAGGTAATTACATAGCAATAGTGAGTTTGAGCTAGCGCTAGATCAAATACGTTGGGCAATACCAAGAGGCTCGCATCAAGTAGTGAATAATCAGATTTCTTGAACTCTCTTCTAATTATGATTTGGAAATTGTTTTCATTTTCCTTTGGTTATCTAATTATGCGCTGACATATTTGTGTATCTTGTTTATCAGTGATTTTGTATCTACCTTTAAAGGATAGTACCTTGCGGAGTCACCCTTGGAAATAAACACGCGAGTTACAGAATTAACGGTAGCAACCAGCAATTGGGTTAAGATAATATCTTGTCTCTTTTCCCATAACCTGTGTGTTCATGCAGTAGATTTGTGTATCTTGTTTATCAGTGATTTTGTGTCTACCTTTATAGTATAGTACCCTGTGGAGTCGCCCTTGGAAAGAAACACGTAAGTTACAGAATTAACGGGTAACAACAAGCAATTGGGTTAAGATAATATTGTGTCTCTTTTCCCATAACCTGTGTGTTCATGCAGTAGATATAAGCTTCCTTTGCAAAGCATCTTGCCCATATGAGTATTTCAACAAACATCCAAATGACAATTGACAACAGAGAACTAGAGAAAAACCCATTGGGGAACTTCCAAGTGGGAGAATTCACAAGTTTCAGAAAAGAAACTTGTGAATTCTCCCAGTAATCAAACCCAGCCTTTGCAAGGATTTGATTAGTGGGTCGTTGGCTGTATTTGGTGTCAGGTAGGTTCTAATACCCATCATACGTAACTAAGATTTGTTGTCTGCTAGTTAAACATATTAATTATATGTGCTTGTAAGCAGCATAATTAGATTTTCTTTGCAGAAAATGTAAAGCTTGGTGCAATATCGGAAAACTAGTTTCAAACAATAAAATTTTACTTTAGGGTACCCTTGTATATCTCTTCTTAATCATATCCCCACAGGAGTACTACCATTACACTAATAATCCCGGAGCATACTTAGCTTTGTATTCTGACCAAAGCTGATCAACTGGCTTCCCTAACAACTGAACAAAGTAATCTTCACTATAAGCATATCTCATTTTGTTGTTCAGTGCAGCTGTGACTTCATATCCCTCATCCCACCTATCACCTTGCCCAGGTAGAGCAAAGCCAGTCCCGTTTAGTTTAGCTCTTAGGACCATGTAGTCTGCAATTTCTTCAGTCAGTGGACCCGGGGCTGTAAAGTTCCCTGACCATTAAATACATGAGTCATCTCATGGTACATTAGAGCCGTGAACGCCGTCCTGAGTTCATCACCTTGCATGCCTTGCAAGTACACTGCACTAATATTAATCAAGTTGTTGGAAATGTCAACAAATCCTTCAAGTACACTGCACTAAACTGTAGGGTGTGATGTATTATCTTGTTTATAATCCTCAGCACAATGTTCAATGCCTCCTTTATACAAGAAAGATAATATGGACAAGGTATGGATGACGCACTCTAGGGAAACTGATACTTATTGTGCTGGAGTCGACATGTTTTTGGATTTTGCATTTGCAAATACGGCAACAATCTTTAGAGAGATTTTGTGTCCGTGTAGAGATTGCGTTAATAGCATGTTCCGCACGTGTGAAACTGTGCAAGAACATTTAATAATAAGGGGATTTATGAGCAATTATACAGTATGGACAGTTCATGGGGAAGGCTCGTCTTCTCGTTCAAATCGCATGGAAAATGATGTAGAGCTCAACATTGGTGGTGGTGGAGCTATGCATGAAATGGTAAATGACATATTTACAAGCCGATCGGAGGAACCTTGTGTTAAAGTTGCAAACTTCTATAAATACATGAGCGATGCAGATCGACCATTATATTCGGGGTGCAAGACTGAGACAAAGCTATCATTTATTGTGTGGTTATTTAATCTGAAATGCACCAGTAAATGGACAGACAAGTCCTTTGATTTGCTACTTGGTAAGTTAAAAGAAATAATTCCTAACGGTGAGACGTTGCCTGCCAACTTTTATGAAACAAAAAATATGATCGGTGACTTGGGATTCAGCTACGATAAGATTGACGCTTGTCCCAATGATTGTATATTGTATTGGAAGGAAGATAGCACATTGAATTCGTGCAGGGTGTGCAAAAAATCAAGGTGGAGGATGGTTCAAAGGGAGGCAGAAAAGGAAGGAGAATCTAGACCTTGTAAAGAAGGAAAAAAAATAGCTGTCAAGCAACTGCGTCATTTTCCTTTGATACCAAGACTGCAAAGGCTATATATGTCACCAAAGACGCCTGAATTAATGATATGGCATGATAAAAAGCGTCGAAAAGACGAAAGACAACGCCATCCTGCTGACTCAGAAGCATCGAAACACTTTGATCGCTTAAATCCAGACTTTGCTTCAGACCCTCGTAATATAAGACTCGGGTTATCAACTGATGGTATGGATCCTTTTCGCCACGGAGCAAGTCATAGCATATGGCCAGTTACCGTGGTTATTTATAACTTGCCTCCGGGAATGTGTATGCAACAACGATTTTTCATTATGCCTTTGCTAATACCTGGTCCAACTTCCCCTGGTAATGATATTGATGTGTATCTTAGGCCGTTAATTGAGAAGCTCAAGGCGTTGTTCGATGCTGTTGAAACTTATGACGCCTTCACCAAAACTAACTTCAAGATGTGTGCAATGCTCATGTAGACTATTAGTGACTTCCCAGCTTATGCAATGTTGGCAGGTTATAGCACGAAGGGCAAGTTGGCGTGTCCAGTATGTCAAGAAGACACTCGATCTTGTAGATTACGTGGTAAGCAATGTTATATGGCACACCGATCTTTTCTAGATCCAGATCACATATATAGACTCGACAAAAAAAAATTCAACGGGCTATGTGAGTATAGAGAACGTTCGGTTATTCGTTCGGGATTTGATGTGCTTGAAATGGTGAGCGACATCAATGTTACGTTTGGAAAGGCTAGTAAAGCTACTGTGCCTAAGGATCCTAACCATAACTGGAGGAAAAAAAGTATTTTTTTTGAGTTGCCATATTGGAGGTTTCTCATCTTACGCCATAATTTGGACGTAATGCACATTGAGAAGAATTTCTGTGATAATCTGCTTGGGACATTGTTGGGTATCAAAGGGAAGACAAAGGATACTCTTAAAGCTCGCTTAGACATGCAAGATATGAACATACGACAAGAACTGCATCCAGTTGAAGTTGGTGTAGGCAAGTATAAGTTGCCTGCTGCACGTTTCACAATGTCTAAGGACGAGAAAAAGGATTTTCTCCATGTGTTGAAGAATGTCAAGGTTCCTGATGGCTACTCGTCTAATATTAGCCGTTGCGTACTTGAAAAAGATGGAAAGATTTCAGGTCTTAAGAGTCATGATTGCCATATCCTAATGCATCAAATTCTTCCGATAGCAATAAGAGGGGTTTTGCCAGAGGATGTTTGCTCTGCTGTAGTTGACATATGTCAATTCTTTAAAGAATTGTGCTCTAAAAATTACCGAGTAGAAGACTTTGAACGACTTAATAGGAAGATTGTATTGACACTTTGTCATCTTGAGATGATATTTCCACAGGCTTTCTTCGATATAATGGTCCATTTGCCTGTTCATCTTGCCGAGGAGGCAAGGATCGCTGGACCTGTACAGTATCGCCAAATGTATCCATTTGAAAGGTAAAATACTTTTCATTATTTTTTATTTGATATTATATGACACTTAGAGGCTAATGTAGTTTATATTACATGATTATAGATACATGTTTAAGTTAAAAGGCTATATTCGATGCAAGAGCCGCCCCGAAGGGTCGATTGCATAAGGGTTATTAGCGGAAGAGTGTGTAAGATTTTGCTCAATGTACTTAGAAGGTTCTCATCCAGCATGGACTCGACCGGGAAGGAATGAAGATGGATATGTTGAAGAAGTGACCAGAAGTTTGTACGTTTTTTGTTGCAAAGGTAGATTTTTAGGTACTCCTTCTATTAGTCATCTAGATGTGAAGGTTATAGAGATGGCACATCGCTACGTGTTGTTTAACTGTGATGAGTTAGAAGAGTATCGAAGGTAAGCATTTTTCTCAAAGTATTGTTAATATATTTATTTTTGGCATATGGATAATATGTTAATAATATACCATGTCATTGCAGCCTATGTCAAAGTGTGTGCACAATGATGCTAGGAAGACGTAGAAAGAAACTTACGCCAAGGGAAGTTGATCATTGCTTAAAAAATGAGTTTTCCAAATGGTTTAGTGGTCACGTGAGTTCTCTTTATGCATTCAAGATTAGTTTTCTGAATTTGCATTTATGAGTTATTTCTTATTACTTGATTTGCAATTGCACAGGTAAAAACTTTAAGAGCTGGGGTTTCAAAGGAAATAATTGCCCTTGCACGTGGTCCAAATGATATTGTGAAGAGAGGCAATGGCTATTTGATAAACGGATATAGGTTTCACGCTGAACGCCTCGAGCTAAAAAGAAAAACACAAAATAGCGGAGTGTTTGTCTCTGCTAGTACACGTGGTTATTCATCGTCTAGAGATAGAAATCCCGCAGAAGACTTATTAGAGTACTTTGGCGTTTTGGAAGATATAATTGAGCTAGATTATTTTGGAGTTGGAAAGGTCGTACTTTTTAAATGCAAATGGTACGACACTGTGAATCGAAATACAGGGATCAAAACAGATCCATATGGATTTACACTTGTTAACTCGAAGAGATTTATTTATAAAGAGGAACCATTTGTGTTGGCCTCTCAAGTGGAGCAGCTGTTCTTTGTGGATCATCCAAGGGACAGTGGTTGGCGTGTGGTTATTCGAACAAGGCCAAGAGACTTTTGTGAAGATGTGGAAGAGGAAGACAATGAACACGAGGAGTTATCATCCCTTTCCTCAAGTGAGTCACATGTTGTTCAAGATGCATAAAATATAATAGGTGACATCACTTGGGCCAGAAATGACATTGAAGCAGAAATAGTCGAGGAACATCCAGCAAGAAGGTCCAAAAACGCACAAGCAAGGGAGCAAGCTATAGATAGAGGGACTAAAAGCCATAGACTTGACACTTCTCTAGAAAGTGGTGGGGCTAAAAAGCGAAGACTTGAAACCTTTGTAGATGACGAGGAGGAGGAAGAGGAGGAGGGAGATGAGGACGAGGACGATGAGGACGAGGACGATGAAGAGGACGAGGATGAGGAAAAGGAGGAAGTGGCAGAGGAAGATGAAGATAAAAATGAAAATGAAAATGAAGAGGCAGAGAGTGATTCTATGAGTAGTGATTGATTTGTTTTTCTGCTTGCTATTTATTTCTGTGTACTATCTCTTTCTGAAGAAAACTTCTAAATGAATCATATCTTTGTTTGTTCGTTTATTTTGTTTCTTGTAGTCTCTTAATTAAAGGTTAACTTCAATTTTTCTTTCAGTCATTATCTATTCCAGTTTTGGTTATGTTTATACGTATATTTGTGTCTATAGTGTTTCCATGGCTAATAGACGGCAGCTTCGAGCACGAGTTGGTTGCAGCGCACAAGTGCCATCACGAGATTCTCCCCAGATCAACGAGCAGCACAATGTCGAGGTACAAACTGATGCCAATGTCGCTGCGATTACCGATACACCCAACATCGAGGATGAGGCGCTTGATGCTGAGATGACCAGTCATCTTGAGGGGTCACAAAGTGACCCACCATCCATAGGTAAAGCTGAGTTTTGAGAAGGAAAAATATGATTTTATTCTATCTATATTGTCATAATTGGTAGTCCATGTTTGGGGTGATTGGATTGCTATCTATATTGTCATAAGAAGGTAATTACATAGCAATAGTGAGTTTGAGCTAGCGCTAGATCAAATACGTTGGGCAATACCAAGAGGCTCGCATCAAGTAGTGAATAATCAGATTTCTTGAACTCTCTTCTAATTATGATTTGGAAATTGTTTTCATTTTCCTTTGGTTATCTAATTATGCGCTGACATATTTGTGTATCTTGTTTATCAGTGATTTTGTATCTACCTTTAAAGGATAGTACCTTGCGGAGTCACCCTTGGAAATAAACACGCGAGTTACAGAATTAACGGTAGCAACCAGCAATTGGGTTAAGATAATATCTTGTCTCTTTTCCCATAACCTGTGTGTTCATGCAGTAGATTTGTGTATCTTGTTTATCAGTGATTTTGTGTCTACCTTTATAGTATAGTACCCTGTGGAGTCGCCCTTGGAAAGAAACACGTAAGTTACAGAATTAACGGGTAACAACAAGCAATTGGGTTAAGATAATATTGTGTCTCTTTTCCCATAACCTGTGTGTTCATGCAGTAGATATAAGCTTCCTTTGCAAAGCATCTTGCCCATATGAGTATTTCAACAAACATCCAAATGACAATTGACAACAGAGAACTAGAGAAAAACCCATTGGGGAACTTCCAAGTGGGAGAATTCACAAGTTTCAGAAAAGAAACTTGTGAATTCTCCCAGTAATCAAACCCAGCCTTTGCAAGGATTTGATTAGTGGGTTGTTGGCTGTATTTGGTGTCAGGTAGGTTCTAATACCCATCATACGTAACTAAGATTTGTTGCCTGCTAGTTAAACATATTAATTATATGTGCTTGTAAGCAGCATAATTAGATTTTCTTTGCAGAAAATGTAAAGCTTGGTGCAATATCGGAAAACTAGTTTCAAACAATAAAATTTTACTTTAGGGTACCCTTGTATATCTCTTCTTAATCATATCCCCACAGGAGTACTACCATTACACTAATAATCCCGGAGCATACTTAGCTTTGTATTCTGACCAAAGCTGATCAACTGGCTTCCCTAACAACTGAACAAAGTAATCTTCACTATAAGCATATCTCATTTTGTTGTTCAGTGCAGCTGTGACTTCATATCCCTCATCCCACCTATCACCTTGCCCAGGTAGAGCAAAGCCAGTCCCGTTTAGTTTAGCTCTTAGGACCATGTAGTCTGCAATTTCTTCAGTCAGTGGACCCGGGGCTGTAAAGTTCCCTGACCATTAAATACATGAGTCATCTCATGGTACATTAGAGCCGTGAACGCCGTCCTGAGTTCATCACCTTGCATGCCTTGCAAGTACACTGCACTAATATTAATCAAGTTGTTGGAAATGTCAACAAATCCTTCAAGTACACTGCACTAAACTGTAGGGTGTGATGTATTATCTTGTTTATAATCCTCAGCACAATGTTCAATGCCTCCTTTATACAAGAAAGATAATATGGACAAGGTATGGATGACGCACTCTAGGGAAACTGATACTTATTGTGCTGGAGTCGACATGTTTTTGGATTTTGCATTTGCAAATACGGCAACAATCTTTAGAGAGATTTTGTGTCCGTGTAGAGATTGCGTTAATAGCATGTTCCGCACGTGTGAAACTGTGCAAGAACATTTAATAATAAGGGGATTTATGAGCAATTATACAGTATGGACAGTTCATGGGGAAGGCTCGTCTTCTCGTTCAAATCGCATGGAAAATGATGTAGAGCTCAACATTGGTGGTGGTGGAGCTATGCATGAAATGGTAAATGACATATTTACAAGCCGATCGGAGGAACCTTGTGTTAAAGTTGCAAACTTCTATAAATACATGAGCGATGCAGATCGACCATTATATTCGGGGTGCAAGACTGAGACAAAGCTATCATTTATTGTGTGGTTATTTAATCTGAAATGCACCAGTAAATGGACAGACAAGTCCTTTGATTTGCTACTTGGTAAGTTAAAAGAAATAATTCCTAACGGTGAGACGTTGCCTGCCAACTTTTATGAAACAAAAAATATGATCGGTGACTTGGGATTCAGCTACGATAAGATTGACGCTTGTCCCAATGATTGTATATTGTATTGGAAGGAAGATAGCACATTGAATTCGTGCAGGGTGTGCAAAAAATCAAGGTGGAGGATGGTTCAAAGGGAGGCAGAAAAGGAAGGAGAATCTAGACCTTGTAAAGAAGGAAAAAAAATAGCTGTCAAGCAACTGCGTCATTTTCCTTTGATACCAAGACTGCAAAGGCTATATATGTCACCAAAGACGCCTGAATTAATGATATGGCATGATAAAAAGCGTCGAAAAGACGAAAGACAACGCCATCCTGCTGACTCAGAAGCATCGAAACACTTTGATCGCTTAAATCCAGACTTTGCTTCAGACCCTCGTAATATAAGACTCGGGTTATCAACTGATGGTATGGATCCTTTTCGCCACGGAGCAAGTCATAGCATATGGCCAGTTACCGTGGTTATTTATAACTTGCCTCCGGGAATGTGTATGCAACAACGATTTTTCATTATGCCTTTGCTAATACCTGGTCCAACTTCCCCTGGTAATGATATTGATGTGTATCTTAGGCCGTTAATTGAGAAGCTCAAGGCGTTGTTCGATGCTGTTGAAACTTATGACGCCTTCACCAAAACTAACTTCAAGATGTGTGCAATGCTCATGTAGACTATTAGTGACTTCCCAGCTTATGCAATGTTGGCAGGTTATAGCACGAAGGGCAAGTTGGCGTGTCCAGTATGTCAAGAAGACACTCGATCTTGTAGATTACGTGGTAAGCAATGTTATATGGCACACCGATCTTTTCTAGATCCAGATCACATATATAGACTCGACAAAAAAAAATTCAACGGGCTATGTGAGTATAGAGAACGTTCGGTTATTCGTTCGGGATTTGATGTGCTTGAAATGGTGAGCGACATCAATGTTACGTTTGGAAAGGCTAGTAAAGCTACTGTGCCTAAGGATCCTAACCATAACTGGAGGAAAAAAAGTATTTTTTTTGAGTTGCCATATTGGAGGTTTCTCATCTTACGCCATAATTTGGACGTAATGCACATTGAGAAGAATTTCTGTGATAATCTGCTTGGGACATTGTTGGGTATCAAAGGGAAGACAAAGGATACTCTTAAAGCTCGCTTAGACATGCAAGATATGAACATACGACAAGAACTGCATCCAGTTGAAGTTGGTGTAGGCAAGTATAAGTTGCCTGCTGCACGTTTCACAATGTCTAAGGACGAGAAAAAGGATTTTCTCCATGTGTTGAAGAATGTCAAGGTTCCTGATGGCTACTCGTCTAATATTAGCCGTTGCGTACTTGAAAAAGATGGAAAGATTTCAGGTCTTAAGAGTCATGATTGCCATATCCTAATGCATCAAATTCTTCCGATAGCAATAAGAGGGGTTTTGCCAGAGGATGTTTGCTCTGCTGTAGTTGACATATGTCAATTCTTTAAAGAATTGTGCTCTAAAAATTACCGAGTAGAAGACTTTGAACGACTTAATAGGAAGATTGTATTGACACTTTGTCATCTTGAGATGATATTTCCACAGGCTTTCTTCGATATAATGGTCCATTTGCCTGTTCATCTTGCCGAGGAGGCAAGGATCGCTGGACCTGTACAGTATCGCCAAATGTATCCATTTGAAAGGTAAAATACTTTTCATTATTTTTTATTTGATATTATATGACACTTAGAGGCTAATGTAGTTTATATTACATGATTATAGATACATGTTTAAGTTAAAAGGCTATATTCGATGCAAGAGCCGCCCCGAAGGGTCGATTGCATAAGGGTTATTAGCGGAAGAGTGTGTAAGATTTTGCTCAATGTACTTAGAAGGTTCTCATCCAGCATGGACTCGACCGGGAAGGAATGAAGATGGATATGTTGAAGAAGTGACCAGAAGTTTGTACGTTTTTTGTTGCAAAGGTAGATTTTTAGGTACTCCTTCTATTAGTCATCTAGATGTGAAGGTTATAGAGATGGCACATCGCTACGTGTTGTTTAACTGTGATGAGTTAGAAGAGTATCGAAGGTAAGCATTTTTCTCAAAGTATTGTTAATATATTTATTTTTGGCATATGGATAATATGTTAATAATATACCATGTCATTGCAGCCTATGTCAAAGTGTGTGCACAATGATGCTAGGAAGACGTAGAAAGAAACTTACGCCAAGGGAAGTTGATCATTGCTTAAAAAATGAGTTTTCCAAATGGTTTAGTGGTCACGTGAGTTCTCTTTATGCATTCAAGATTAGTTTTCTGAATTTGCATTTATGAGTTATTTCTTATTACTTGATTTGCAATTGCACAGGTAAAAACTTTAAGAGCTGGGGTTTCAAAGGAAATAATTGCCCTTGCACGTGGTCCAAATGATATTGTGAAGAGAGGCAATGGCTATTTGATAAACGGATATAGGTTTCACGCTGAACGCCTCGAGCTAAAAAGAAAAACACAAAATAGCGGAGTGTTTGTCTCTGCTAGTACACGTGGTTATTCATCGTCTAGAGATAGAAATCCCGCAGAAGACTTATTAGAGTACTTTGGCGTTTTGGAAGATATAATTGAGCTAGATTATTTTGGAGTTGGAAAGGTCGTACTTTTTAAATGCAAATGGTACGACACTGTGAATCGAAATACAGGGATCAAAACAGATCCATATGGATTTACACTTGTTAACTCGAAGAGATTTATTTATAAAGAGGAACCATTTGTGTTGGCCTCTCAAGTGGAGCAGCTGTTCTTTGTGGATCATCCAAGGGACAGTGGTTGGCGTGTGGTTATTCGAACAAGGCCAAGAGACTTTTGTGAAGATGTGGAAGAGGAAGACAATGAACACGAGGAGTTATCATCCCTTTCCTCAAGTGAGTCACATGTTGTTCAAGATGCATAAAATATAATAGGTGACATCACTTGGGCCAGAAATGACATTGAAGCAGAAATAGTCGAGGAACATCCAGCAAGAAGGTCCAAAAACGCACAAGCAAGGGAGCAAGCTATAGATAGAGGGACTAAAAGCCATAGACTTGACACTTCTCTAGAAAGTGGTGGGGCTAAAAAGCGAAGACTTGAAACCTTTGTAGATGACGAGGAGGAGGAAGAGGAGGAGGGAGATGAGGACGAGGACGATGAGGACGAGGACGATGAAGAGGACGAGGATGAGGAAAAGGAGGAAGTGGCAGAGGAAGATGAAGATAAAAATGAAAATGAAAATGAAGAGGCAGAGAGTGATTCTATGAGTAGTGATTGATTTGTTTTTCTGCTTGCTATTTATTTCTGTGTACTATCTATTTCTGAAGAAAACTTCTAAATGAATCATATCTTTGTTTGTTCGTTTATTTTGTTTCTTGTAGTCTCTTAATTAAAGGTTAACTTCAATTTTTCTTTCAGTCATTATCTATTCCAGTTTTGGTTATGTTTATACGTATATTTGTGTCTATAGTGTTTCCATGGCTAATAGACGGCAGCTTCGAGCACGAGTTGGTTGCAGCGCACAAGTGCCATCACGAGATTCTCCCCAGATCAACGAGCAGCACAATGTCGAGGTACAAACTGATGCCAATGTCGCTGCGATTACCGATACACCCAACATCGAGGATGAGGCGCTTGATGCTGAGATGACCAGTCATCTTGAGGGGTCACAAAGTGACCCACCATCCATAGGTAAAGCTGAGTTTTGAGAAGGAAAAATATGATTTTATTCTATCTATATTGTCATAATTGGTAGTCCATGTTTGGGGTGATTGGATTGCTATCTATATTGTCATAAGAAGGTAATTACATAGCAATAGTGAGTTTGAGCTAGCGCTAGATCAAATACGTTGGGCAATACCAAGAGGCTCGCATCAAGTAGTGAATAATCAGATTTCTTGAACTCTCTTCTAATTATGATTTGGAAATTGTTTTCATTTTCCTTTGGTTATCTAATTATGCGCTGACATATTTGTGTATCTTGTTTATCAGTGATTTTGTATCTACCTTTAAAGGATAGTACCTTGCGGAGTCACCCTTGGAAATAAACACGCGAGTTACAGAATTAACGGTAGCAACCAGCAATTGGGTTAAGATAATATCTTGTCTCTTTTCCCATAACCTGTGTGTTCATGCAGTAGATTTGTGTATCTTGTTTATCAGTGATTTTGTGTCTACCTTTATAATATAGTACCCTGTGGAGTCGCCCTTGGAAAGAAACACGTAAGTTACAGAATTAACGGGTAACAACAAGCAATTGGGTTAAGATAATATTGTGTCTCTTTTCCCATAACCTGTGTGTTCATGCAGTAGATATAAGCTTCCTTTGCAAAGCATCTTGCCCATATGAGTATTTCAACAAACATCCAAATGACAATTGACAACAGAGAACTAGAGAAAAACCCATTGGGGAACTTCCAAGTGGGAGAATTCACAAGTTTCAGAAAAGAAACTTGTGAATTCTCCCAGTAATCAAACCCTGCCTTTGCAAGGATTTGATTAGTGGGTTGTTGGCTGTATTTGGTGTCAGGTAGGTTCTAATACCCATCATACGTAACTAAGATTTGTTGCCTGCTAGTTAAACATATTAATTATATGTGCTTGTAAGCAGCATAATTAGATTTTCTTTGCAGAAAATGTAAAGCTTGGTGCAATATCGGAAAACTAGTTTCAAACAATAAAATTTTACTTTAGGGTACCCTTGTATATCTCTTCTTAATCATATCCCCACAGGAGTACTACCATTACACTAATAATCCCGGAGCATACTTAGCTTTGTATTCTGACCAAAGCTGATCAACTGGCTTCCCTAACAACTGAACAAAGTAATCTTCACTATAAGCATATCTCATTTTGTTGTTCAGTGCAGCTGTGACTTCATATCCCTCATCCCACCTATCACCTTGCCCAGGTAGAGCAAAGCCAGTCCCGTTTAGTTTAGCTCTTAGGACCATGTAGTCTGCAATTTCTTCAGTCAGTGGACCCGGGGCTGTAAAGTTCCCTGACCATTAAATACATGAGTCATCTCATGGTACATTAGAGCCGTGAACGCCGTCCTGAGTTCATCACCTTGCATGCCTTGCAAGTACACTGCACTAATATTAATCAAGTTGTTGGAAATGTCAACAAATCCTTCAAGTACACTGCACTAAACTGTAGGGTGTGATGTATTATCTTGTTTATAATCCTCAGCACAATGTTCAATGCCTCCTCATTCTTGTACTTTTAAGTCCTGCATGCCATGCTAGTAGCTTAAACTGAATCAGTCCCCTGTTTCATTTTTCTCTGTTCATGAACTGCAACCCCCAGTTTGTTGCTGATTATTCGATCTCACAGGATGTTGAAGCTTATCAATCATATGTACCTACGCTGGGTCGACCTTTAAACTTCTGAAGACACACACACACGATGAAAACTAGTTTATTATCATTTCTCTTTCTATGCATTTGAACCCAAAAATGAAATCTATATCTCAACCATCCTATTCGTATTTTAGTATACTAATTGCCATAGCTATCCTGTGAGAACTCAGTTATGATGTTAAATTACCAGCACCTCTGAAAATTTAAACTTTAAGAGAATGGCCTAACAGAGTCTGCCATGCTTAAGAATGTTTGTGACCTTATGCCTCAGCTGTTATACTCACTTATGCTTTGCTCATCAACAAGATCTCATGCTGCCAGAAAACCTGATTGGACTACAAATTGTTTTATTGATTTCATGGGACATGTTCTTTTCTTGCAGGTTCTAGTTCATCAAAAAAGCGAGGCCCCACTAGAGGGGCTGAAATATGGGTGAGGGAGACGCAAAAATATGTAGGGTATGACAATTGGGGTCATGCTAATACCGGTGCATTTCATGAGCTTGGTACCTTTATAGGTTGTGCGGCACGTTCGAGCAAGCTGTTACCTATTACTTACACCAAGTGGGCTGATGTTCCAGAGGAGGACAAAGAAAAGGCTTGGGAGGAGATCGAAGTATTATTAAGTTATGCATTTTCCTAAATTTATCCGAAGCTATTTGAAATTTTTTGATGCTATTGTACTCGTGGTCACAGAAGAGATTTACAACGGATCATCCTCTTGCTAAAACTGCTATAATGCGCACTCTTAACACCCGTTGGAAAGATTGGAAGTGCTCGCTAAAAAGGAAATTCTTCAAGCCGGATGATATACCAGCTTCAAATGCACTTGTTGCAATTGAAAAAATGGCAGATTGGCTGCAGTGGCAAACCTTGGCGAGTTATTGGCAGCGTGAAGAAGTTATAGTATCCACTAAACTTACATTTATTAACATAATTCATGTTTTTATTTGATACCTACTAATTAATGTTCTTTAAATTGCAGAAGGAGGCAAAGTTAAACAGCAAAAACGCGACGAGCATCAATGCAATTCCACACACGCTAGGCCGAACATCCAGTTCGCGGAAGGAGGAAGAATATGTACGAACTTTTACTACCTTGTTATACATTAGTATACTCCTTTTTGGGACTAAATCTTAATGTAGTCATATTTTATTGTGGTTTTGAAGTTTGAGACACATAATGTTAGGCCAGGTAGGGCAACAATGTGGGTTGTGAGTCACAAATCAAAGAAACTTAAAGGAGATGTCCTCCCGCAAGCGCGTAATAAGGCTGTAAGTTGCTTCACTTGCTTTTCATTTGTTGCATTCCCATCTTTATCTTTCGGTCTCAATCTTTTATTGATAATGACTTCGTTTTTGTTTATCTTTTAGGATGATATTGAAAGACTCCAACAAGAGGCCTCATTGCCCGAGGATGATAGCGGTCCAAATGATATTCTTTCCAAGGTTATGGGTAAGGACCGGCATGGTAGGGTGAGGGCAATGGGGCCCATGGCCAATATCTCAAACACATGGGGTTCTTCCAACAATGTGAAAATGCAAGAACAACTTTGTTCTCTTAAGGAGCAGCTGGCCGGAATGAATGAAATGAAAGCACGAATGGCGAAAATGAAAGAGGCTCTTGAACGACTTACTGGGAACAGTTTCACAAACCATGCTACTAGTTCTAGTCAGGTACACTCACACAACATAGTGATTTACTATGTGAATTCCTACTGCATCATAGTGATTGCATATGGATATTTTCTCTTCTTAAGCCTTTAAGACAGTCATCTCCCTCCCCCTTTTGAGAAAAATGCAGCAGATTACTGTGTGCTCTTTTTAATGAGTAATGCTAGACATTGAATTTTTGCGTCAATTAAACTATTGATTGTTATGCATGCGATACAACCACGTGTGCCGGCATCCAATGCACAAAAGGGTAGACTAAATTGAGATGTAAAACAGGTCAATATTGTGCTTTGCTTCGCCCCTGAGAGTCAGCAAGACAGGTTGGAAATGAATTGGGTGATCTGCATTGTCAAAGCACCCATGCATGTGTGCTTCTTTTACTAAATGCTCTGGTCCTGGGTGTCTTCCAGTGGTGTTGTAGTCTTAGAAAAATTCCCAAGCAGTTGAACTACATGGTTATGCTTCACCATTTTGGCCATCTCTTGTTCTTCTTGAAAATCTTTCTCCTTTCATGCCTCCTAATGAATTGGAGATGAGTTGTGTGATTTTTCGTTGATCAAGGACACCCACACATTTAATCCTTGACATGGTGCTCTAGTCTCATTGCTGAAATACTCATAAGATATTGTATGCATAAATTAGTCACCTAGCTAGCTACATGCATATATACTGCATATCATCTTGTATGCATTGACTTGTTCCCCCTTGAACGATTCTTGTAACGGTTATGCTATGGTCCAAAAGCATATTCTACCTGTCAATATAGTATTAGTTAAGCGCATATGATGAGGCATGAGCTTGGTCTAATGCTTCACAAGGGGCTCAACCATGGTATTTTCAGCAAGCGCTCGATTATGTTCACACTCTTACCAATAATCTCTAACAAGACTTGTTCCGGTCTCTTTTCTGCTGGGTGTTTGAATTTTATGATCATTCACTTTGAGAAACTTAGTTTTTACATTTTTATTAACTTAAGAAAGTTAAACAAACTTCGTGGGAGTAACTGAGTTGTACATTAATGGTTGCTTGATTATGTCACAGGCTAATGTGGAGGCAAATGCAAATAGATCGAGTAATGGTAGTGACTGATTGATGTTGCAAATTGCGCTGCGTTTCATCTTTTGAACAGCTATATTTGTAGGCCTTTTGCCCCCTTAAAAGGTATTTCTAGTGAAAATTTTCATAGTTAATGTAAAGTCTTCAGCAACTTGACCTTTCTTTTGTTTGTAAATATACAATGTCTTATGCAATGACATTTGAGTGCATGGCTTTGATATTTTTTTTGGCTTGTTTATAAAGTTGAGTAAGTACGTTACTTTTTTTAACAGGTTGGATGAGTTGGCTACATATCTTTAATTGAGTCGATATGTATTCTACAATTAATTAAAAAAAAAATTGCATATCTTTAGCAGCGGTCAATGTGCGTTGCCATAAGTTTTTCATTATGTAAAAAAAAAAAAAAAAAAAGAATCATATAAAAATGTTACAGCAGCGTGGCAATCCGCTGCCATAATTTCAAATTTAAATTCAGGTGACCACATATAGCAGCGGTCGCAGACTGTTGCCATAGATTGGCCGCTGCCATAGGAGGCCTTTAAAGCGCCAATTTTGGAATCAATGTACCAGCGGTTGACCGCTGCAGTAAAGTTGTTTGACCGCTGCTGTATGTCTATGGCAGCGAGGCCTATAGCAGCGGCCGGGAGCCGCTGGGAAAGCCTTTTGCAGCGGATGTTCAATCTATCGCAGCGGTTTTTGACCACTGCCATAGCCAATTTTTCTTGTAGTGAAAGGTCATTCATTACCTTGACAAATACATAGCGGTGTAATGATCATAACTGTACACCAAACACGAATAACGTATATTATGACGGGAATATTATAGTCTTTCTTATAATTTTTTATTGCATTACAGTGTTCATTAGTCAAAACCAAACACTCAAGCGCGATTAAAATTATGTTGTGAATGAATTCTCTGGTAGTGAGCCAAACACTCTCATTATGCAGACGATTACGACTAGTGTGATGATGCATTGAAAAGACAAAGATAACGATTTTTTTATCACTAGTTGTGGGTTTTGGCCTGATTTTACATACTACTCCTCCAAACCTAGCTTCGGAATGACATTTTTGTAGCCCATGTGAATCAAAACTTGGCTGTTGCCATTTCTTCGGCTCGCTATGATTTTTTTTTTTCTTTTGGCCTCGAAATTTGAGATTCCCCAAGCTTTCAGGACATCTTGCAAATCCAAGCTTTTCTCGGTATCTCACCTTTCGTGCAACATGGAGTGTTACAGTTTTGTTGTAATTTGGTGTAAGGCCTGATGGATGCCTTGTACTTCTGCATTACAATTACCAATTCACCATGAATGAATTGTGAAGTTGTTCATATCATCCAAGGATGGGACTTGCCGCTTGGTTCAAATAGTCAAGGTCGTGTATCATGTAAATCTTAAAATTTAAAGACAAAAAGGGAGAATCCTGTTAAGAAATTAACAAAAGTTGCTCCCATCGTTTTCAATACTTACTCAGCACACCTCCAAGCAACTTTGGTAGTGGCAAGACAGGAATCAAAGCATCCTTGTCACTTCCAGAGATTGGATTGGAAACTCCTCTTAGATGCGAGCCAAGATAGGTAAACATTTCAAGACAGGCTCCGATCGTTTTCTTTTTTGATGAATGGCAAAAACATTTCATCACTAAAAAAAATTTGTAAAGTCGTCCCGGTTGTTTGGCCATTAGCATATTTGTTTGTGTGCATAAACGTTTTTGGTCAGCTTTGGTCCATTTTCTTAATACTAGTTGTGATGCACGTGCGTTGCACGTGATTAGTTTCAAAAGCTGTTTCGAGACCAATGAGATAACATATTGTCTTTATCAAATTATTTGAGGGAGGGACAACTAAAATTATCATGTAAATAAACAAATTGTGTCTGAAATTACTGTCAGAGACTTTGATTTTGCACTCTCGATGAGTATAAGTGTACAAGTTAGACCTCAGTCACCAAACTATGTGGATAAAAATTAAAACATGTACAAGTTCTTGGTTCAAATAGTCAAGGTCGTCTATCATGTAAATCTTAAAGTTTTAAGACATAAAGGGAGAATCCTGTTAAGAAATTAACAAAATTTGCTCCCATCGTTTTCAATACTTACTCAGCACACCTCCAAGCAACTTTGGTAGTGGCAAGACAGGAATCAAAGCATCCTTGTCACTTCCAATGAGATTGGATTGGAAACTCCTCTTAGATGCGAGCCAAGATAGGTAAACATTTCAAGACAGGCTCCGATCATTTTCTTTTTTGATGAATGGCAAAAACATTTCATCACTAAAAAAAATTTGTAAAGCCGTCCCGGTTGTTTGGCCATTAGCATATTTGTTTGTGTGCATAAACGTTTTTGGTCAGCTTTGGTCCATTTTCTTAATACTAGTTGTGATGCACGTGCGTTGCACGTGATTAGTTTCAAAAGCTGTTTCGAGACCAATGAGATAACATATTGTCTTTATCAAATTATTTGAGGGAGGGACAACTAAAATTATCATGTAACTAACCACACTTTGTGTCCGAATTTACTGTCAGAGACTTTGATTTTGCACTCTCGATGAGTATAAGTGTACAAGTTAGACCTCAGTCACCAAACTATGTGGATAAAAATTAAAACATGTACAAGTTCTTGGTTCAAATAGTCAATGTCGTCTATCATGTAAATCTTAAAGTTTTAAGACATAAAGGGAGAATCCTGTTAAGAAATTAACAAAAGTTGCTCCCATCGTTTTCAATACTTACTCAGCACACCTCCAAGCAACTTTGGTAGTGGCAAGACAGGAATCAAAGCATCCTTGTCACTTCCAATGAGATTGGATTGGAAACTCCTCTTAGATGCGAGCCAAGATAGGTAAACATTTCAAGACAGGCTCCGATCGTTTTCTTTTTTGATGAATGGCAAAAACATTTCATCACTAAAAAAAATTTGTAAAGCCGTCCCGGTTTTTTTGGCCATTAGCATATTTGTTTGTGTGCATAAACGTTTTTGGTCAGCTTTGGTCCATTTTCTTAATACTAGTTGTGATGCACGTGCGTTGCACGTGATTAGTTTCAAAAGCTGTTTCGAGACCAATGAGATAACATATTGTCTTTATCAAATTATTTGAGGGAGGGACAACTAAAATTATCATGTAACTAACCACACTTTGTGTCCGAATTTACTGTCAGAGACTTTGATTTTGCACTCTCGATGAGTATAAGTGTACAAGTTAGACCTCAGTCACCAAACTATGTGGATAAAAATTAAAACATGTACAAGTTCTTGGTTCAAATAGTCAAGGTCGTGTATCATGTAAATCTTAAAGTTTTAATACATAAAGGGAGAATCCTGTTAAGAAATTAACAAAAGTTGCTCCCATCGTTTTCAATACTTACTCAGCACACCTCCAAGCAACTTTGGTAGTGGCAAGACAGGAATCAAAGCATCCTTGTCACTTCCAGAGATTGGATTGGAAACTCCTCTTAGATGCGAGCCAAGATAGGTAAACATTTCAAGACAGGCTCCGATCGTTTTCTTTTTTGATGAATGGCAAAAACATTTCATCACTAAAAAAAATTTGTAAAGCCGTCCCGGTTGTTTGGCCATTAGCATATTTGTTTGTGTGCATAAACGTTTTTGGTCAGCTTTGGTCCATTTTCTTAATACTAGTTGTGATGCACGTGCGTTGCACGTGATTAGTTTCAAAAGCTGTTTCGAGACCAATGAGATAACATATTGTCTTTATCAAATTATTTGAGGGAGGGACAACTAAAATTATCATGTAAATAAACAACTTGTGTCTGAAATTACTGTCAGAGACTTTGATTTTGCACTCTCGATGAGTATAAGTGTACAAGTTAGACCTCAGTCACCAAACTATGTGGATAAAAATTAAAACATGTACAAGTTCTTGGTTCAAATAGTCAAGGTCGTCTATCATGTAAATCTTAAAGTTTTAAGACATAAAGGGAGAATCCTGTTAAGAAATTAACAAAATTTGCTCCCATCGTTTTCAATACTTACTCAGCACACCTCCAAGCAACTTTGGTAGTGGCAAGACAGGAATCAAAGCATCCTTGTCACTTCCAATGAGATTGGATTGGAAACTCCTCTTAGATGCGAGCCAAGATAGGTAAACATTTCAAGACAGGCTCCGATCATTTTCTTTTTTGATGAATGGCAAAAACATTTCATCACTAAAAAAAATTTGTAAAGCCGTCCCGGTTGTTTGGCCATTAGCATATTTGTTTGTGTGCATAAACGTTTTTGGTCAGCTTTGGTCCATTTTCTTAATACTAGTTGTGATGCACGTGCGTTGCACGTGATTAGTTTCAAAAGCTGTTTCGAGACCAATGAGATAACATATTGTCTTTATCAAATTATTTGAGGGAGGGACAACTAAAATTATCATGTAACTAACCACACTTTGTGTCCGAATTTACTGTCAGAGACTTTGATTTTGCACTCTCGATGAGTATAAGTGTACAAGTTAGACCTCAGTCACCAAACTATGTGGATAAAAATTAAAACATGTACAAGTTCTTGGTTCAAATAGTCAATGTCGTCTATCATGTAAATCTTAAAGTTTTAAGACATAAAGGGAGAATCCTGTTAAGAAATTAACAAAAGTTGCTCCCATCGTTTTCAATACTTACTCAGCACACCTCCAAGCAACTTTGGTAGTGGCAAGACAGGAATCAAAGCATCCTTGTCACTTCCAATGAGATTGGATTGGAAACTCCTCTTAGATGCGAGCCAAGATAGGTAAACATTTCAAGACAGGCTCCGATCGTTTTCTTTTTTGATGAATGGCAAAAACATTTCATCACTAAAAAAAATTTGTAAAGCCGTCCCGGTTTTTTTGGCCATTAGCATATTTGTTTGTGTGCATAAACGTTTTTGGTCAGCTTTGGTCCATTTTCTTAATACTAGTTGTGATGCACGTGCGTTGCACGTGATTAGTTTCAAAAGCTGTTTCGAGACCAATGAGATAACATATTGTCTTTATCAAATTATTTGAGGGAGGGACAACTAAAATTATCATGTAACTAACCACACTTTGTGTCCGAATTTACTGTCAGAGACTTTGATTTTGCACTCTCGATGAGTATAAGTGTACAAGTTAGACCTCAGTCACCAAACTATGTGGATAAAAATTAAAACATGTACAAGTTCTTGGTTCAAATAGTCAAGGTCGTGTATCATGTAAATCTTAAAGTTTTAATACATAAAGGGAGAATCCTGTTAAGAAATTAACAAAAGTTGCTCCCATCGTTTTCAATACTTACTCAGCACACCTCCAAGCAACTTTGGTAGTGGCAAGACAGGAATCAAAGCATCCTTGTCACTTCCAATGAGATTGGATTGGAAACTCCTCTTAGATGCGAGCCAAGATAGGTAAACATTTCAAGACAGGCTCCGATCGTTTTCTTTTTTGATGAATGGCAAAAACATTTCATCACTAAAAAAAATTTGTAAAGCCGTCCCGGTTGTTTGGCCATTAGCATATTTGTTTGTGTGCATAAACGTTTTTGGTCAGCTTTGGTCCATTTTCTTAATACTAGTTGTGATGCACGTGCGTTGCACGTGATTAGTTTCAAAAGCTGTTTCGAGACCAATGAGATAACATATTGTCTTTATCAAATTATTTGAGGGAGGGACAACTAAAATTATCATGTAACTAACCACACTTTGTGTCCGAATTTACTGTCAGAGACTTTGATTTTGCACTCTCGATGAGTATAAGTGTACAAGTTAGACCTCAGTCACCAAACTATGTGGATAAAAATTAAAACATGTACAAGTTCTTGGTTCAAATAGTCAAGGTCGTCTATCATGTAAATCTTAAAGTTTTAAGACATAAAGGGAGAATCCTGTTAAGAAATTAACAAAATTTGCTCCCATCGTTTTCAATACTTACTCAGCACACCTCCAAGCAACTTTGGTAGTGGCAAGACAGGAATCAAAGCATCCTTGTCACTTCCAATGAGATTGGATTGGAAACTCCTCTTAGATGCGAGCCAAGATAGGTAAACATTTCAAGACAGGCTCCGATCATTTTCTTTTTTGATGAATGGCAAAAACATTTCATCACTAAAAAAAATTTGTAAAGCCGTCCCGGTTGTTTGGCCATTAGCATATTTGTTTGTGTGCATAAACGTTTTTGGTCAGCTTTGGTCCATTTTCTTAATACTAGTTGTGATGCACGTGCGTTGCACGTGATTAGTTTCAAAAGCTGTTTCGAGACCAATGAGATAACATATTGTCTTTATCAAATTATTTGAGGGAGGGACAACTAAAATTATCATGTAACTAACCACACTTTGTGTCCGAATTTACTGTCAGAGACTTTGATTTTGCACTCTCGATGAGTATAAGTGTACAAGTTAGACCTCAGTCACCAAACTATGTGGATAAAAATTAAAACATGTACAAGTTCTTGGTTCAAATAGTCAATGTCGTCTATCATGTAAATCTTAAAGTTTTAAGACATAAAGGGAGAATCCTGTTAAGAAATTAACAAAAGTTGCTCCCATCGTTTTCAATACTTACTCAGCACACCTCCAAGCAACTTTGGTAGTGGCAAGACAGGAATCAAAGCATCCTTGTCACTTCCAATGAGATTGGATTGGAAACTCCTCTTAGATGCGAGCCAAGATAGGTAAACATTTCAAGACAGGCTCCGATCGTTTTCTTTTTTGATGAATGGCAAAAACATTTCATCACTAAAAAAAATTTGTAAAGCCGTCCCGGTTTTTTTGGCCATTAGCATATTTGTTTGTGTGCATAAACGTTTTTGGTCAGCTTTGGTCCATTTTCTTAATACTAGTTGTGATGCACGTGCGTTGCACGTGATTAGTTTCAAAAGCTGTTTCGAGACCAATGAGATAACATATTGTCTTTATCAAATTATTTGAGGGAGGGACAACTAAAATTATCATGTAACTAACCACACTTTGTGTCCGAATTTACTGTCAGAGACTTTGATTTTGCACTCTCGATGAGTATAAGTGTACAAGTTAGACCTCAGTCACCAAACTATGTGGATAAAAATTAAAACATGTACAAGTTCTTGGTTCAAATAGTCAAGGTCGTGTATCATGTAAATCTTAAAGTTTTAATACATAAAGGGAGAATCCTGTTAAGAAATTAACAAAAGTTGCTCCCATCGTTTTCAATACTTACTCAGCACACCTCCAAGCAACTTTGGTAGTGGCAAGACAGGAATCAAAGCATCCTTGTCACTTCCAATGAGATTGGATTGGAAACTCCTCTTAGATGCGAGCCAAGATAGGTAAACATTTCAAGACAGGCTCCGATCGTTTTCTTTTTTGATGAATGGCAAAAACATTTCATCACTAAAAAAAATTTGTAAAGCCGTCCCGGTTGTTTGGCCATTAGCATATTTGTTTGTGTGCATAAACGTTTTTGGTCAGCTTTGGTCCATTTTCTTAATACTAGTTGTGATGCACGTGCGTTGCACGTGATTAGTTTCAAAAGCTGTTTCGAGACCAATGAGATAACATATTGTCTTTATCAAATTATTTGAGGGAGGGACAACTAAAATTATCATGTAACTAACCACACTTTGTGTCCGAATTTACTGTCAGAGACTTTGATTTTGCACTCTCGATGAGTATAAGTGTACAAGTTAGACCTCAGTCACCAAACTATGTGGATAAAAATTAAAACATGTACAAGTTCTTGGTTCAAATAGTCAAGGTCGTCTATCATGTAAATCTTAAAGTTTTAAGACATAAAGGGAGAATCCTGTTAAGAAATTAACAAAAGTTGCTCCCATCGTTTTCAATACTTACTCAGCACACCTCCAAGCAACTTTGGTAGTGGCAAGACAGGAATCAAAGCATCCTTGTCACTTCCAATGAGATTGGATTGGAAACTCCTCTTAGATGCGAGCCAAGATAGGTAAACATTTCAAGACAGGCTCCGATCGTTTTCTTTTTTGATGAATGGCAAAAACATTTCATCACTAAAAAAAATTTGTAAAGCCGTCCCGGTTGTTTGGCCATTAGCATATTTGTTTGTGTGCATAAACGTTTTTGGTCAGCTTTGGTCCATTTTCTTAATACTAGTTGTGATGCACGTGCGTTGCACGTGATTAGTTTCAAAAGCTGTTTCGAGACCAATGAGATAACATATTGTCTTTATCAAATTATTTGAGGGAGGGACAACTAAAATTATCATGTAACTAACCACACTTTGTGTCCGAATTTACTGTCAGAGACTTTGATTTTGCACTCTCGATGAGTATAAGTGTACAAGTTAGACCTCAGTCACCAAACTATGTGGATAAAAATTAAAACATGTACAAGTTCTTGGTTCAAATAGTCAAGGTCGTCTATCATGTAAATCTTAAAGTTTTAAGACATAAAGGGAGAATCCTGTTAAGAAATTAACAAAAGTTGCTCCCATCGTTTTCAATACTTACTCAGCACACCTCCAAGCAACTTTGGTAGTGGCAAGACAGGAATCAAAGCATCCTTGTCACTTCCAATGAGATTGGATTGGAAACTCCTCTTAGATGCGAGCCAAGATAGGTAAACATTTCAAGACAGGCTCCGATCGTTTTCTTTTTTGATGAATGGCAAAAACATTTCATCACTAAAAAAAATTTGTAAAGCCGTCCCGGTTGTTTGGCCATTAGCATATTTGTTTGTGTGCATAAACGTTTTTGGTCAGCTTTGGTCCATTTTCTTAATACTAGTTGTGATGCACGTGCGTTGCACGTGATTAGTTTCAAAAGCTGTTTCGAGACCAATGAGATAACATATTGTCTTTATCAAATTATTTGAGGGAGGGACAACTAAAATTATCATGTAACTAACCACACTTTGTGTCCGAATTTACTGTCAGAGACTTTGATTTTGCACTCTCGATGAGTATAAGTGTACAAGTTAGACCTCAGTCACCAAACTATGTGGATAAAAATTAAAACATGTACAAGTTCTTGGTTCAAATAGTCAAGGTCGTCTATCATGTAAATCTTAAAGTTTTAAGACATAAAGGGAGAATCCTGTTAAGAAATTAACAAAAGTTGCTCCCATCGTTTTCAATACTTACTCAGCACACCTCCAAGCAACTTTGGTAGTGGCAAGACAGGAATCAAAGCATCCTTGTCACTTCCAATGAGATTGGATTGGAAACTCCTCTTAGATGCGAGCCAAGATAGGTAAACATTTCAAGACAGGCTCCGATCGTTTTCTTTTTTGATGAATGGCAAAAACATTTCATCACTAAAAAAAATTTGTAAAGCCGTCCCGGTTGTTTGGCCATTAGCATATTTGTTTGTGTGCATAAACGTTTTTGGTCAGCTTTGGTCCATTTTCTTAATACTAGTTGTGATGCACGTGCGTTGCACGTGATTAGTTTCAAAAGCTGTTTCGAGACCAATGAGATAACATATTGTCTTTATCAAATTATTTGAGGGAGGGACAACTAAAATTATCATGTAACTAACCACACTTTGTGTCCGAATTTACTGTCAGAGACTTTGATTTTGCACTCTCGATGAGTATAAGTGTACAAGTTAGACCTCAGTCACCAAACTATGTGGATAAAAATTAAAACATGTACAAGTTCTTGGTTCAAATAGTCAAGGTCGTCTATCATGTAAATCTTAAAGTTTTAAGACATAAAGGGAGAATCCTGTTAAGAAATTAACAAAAGTTGCTCCCATCGTTTTCAATACTTACTCAGCACACCTCCAAGCAACTTTGGTAGTGGCAAGACAGGAATCAAAGCATCCTTGTCACTTCCAATGAGATTGGATTGGAAACTCCTCTTAGATGCGAGCCAAGATAGGTAAACATTTCAAGACAGGCTCCGATCGTTTTCTTTTTTGATGAATGGCAAAAACATTTCATCACTAAAAAAAATTTGTAAAGCCGTCCCGGTTGTTTGGCCATTAGCATATTTGTTTGTGTGCATAAACGTTTTTGGTCAGCTTTGGTCCATTTTCTTAATACTAGTTGTGATGCACGTGCGTTGCACGTGATTAGTTTCAAAAGCTGTTTCGAGACCAATGAGATAACATATTGTCTTTATCAAATTATTTGAGGGAGGGACAACTAAAATTATCATGTAACTAACCACACTTTGTGTCCGAATTTACTGTCAGAGACTTTGATTTTGCACTCTCGATGAGTATAAGTGTACAAGTTAGACCTCAGTCACCAAACTATGTGGATAAAAATTAAAACATGTACAAGTTCTTGGTTCAAATAGTCAAGGTCGTCTATCATGTAAATCTTAAAGTTTTAAGACATAAAGGGAGAATCCTGTTAAGAAATTAACAAAAGTTGCTCCCATCGTTTTCAATACTTACTCAGCACACCTCCAAGCAACTTTGGTAGTGGCAAGACAGGAATCAAAGCATCCTTGTCACTTCCAATGAGATTGGATTGGAAACTCCTCTTAGATGCGAGCCAAGATAGGTAAACATTTCAAGACAGGCTCCGATCGTTTTCTTTTTTGATGAATGGCAAAAACATTTCATCACTAAAAAAAATTTGTAAAGCCGTCCCGGTTGTTTGGCCATTAGCATATTTGTTTGTGTGCATAAACGTTTTTGGTCAGCTTTGGTCCATTTTCTTAATACTAGTTGTGATGCACGTGCGTTGCACGTGATTAGTTTCAAAAGCTGTTTCGAGACCAATGAGATAACATATTGTCTTTATCAAATTATTTGAGGGAGGGACAACTAAAATTATCATGTAACTAACCACACTTTGTGTCCGAATTTACTGTCAGAGACTTTGATTTTGCACTCTCGATGAGTATAAGTGTACAAGTTAGACCTCAGTCACCAAACTATGTGGATAAAAATTAAAACATGTACAAGTTCTTGGTTCAAATAGTCAAGGTCGTCTATCATGTAAATCTTAAAGTTTTAAGACATAAAGGGAGAATCCTGTTAAGAAATTAACAAAAGTTGCTCCCATCGTTTTCAATACTTACTCAGCACACCTCCAAGCAACTTTGGTAGTGGCAAGACAGGAATCAAAGCATCCTTGTCACTTCCAATGAGATTGGATTGGAAACTCCTCTTAGATGCGAGCCAAGATAGGTAAACATTTCAAGACAGGCTCCGATCGTTTTCTTTTTTGATGAATGGCAAAAACATTTCATCACTAAAAAAAATTTGTAAAGCCGTCCCGGTTGTTTGGCCATTAGCATATTTGTTTGTGTGCATAAACGTTTTTGGTCAGCTTTGGTCCATTTTCTTAATACTAGTTGTGATGCACGTGCGTTGCACGTGATTAGTTTCAAAAGCTGTTTCGAGACCAATGAGATAACATATTGTCTTTATCAAATTATTTGAGGGAGGGACAACTAAAATTATCATGTAACTAACCACACTTTGTGTCCGAATTTACTGTCAGAGACTTTGATTTTGCACTCTCGATGAGTATAAGTGTACAAGTTAGACCTCAGTCACCAAACTATGTGGATAAAAATTAAAACATGTACAAGTTCTTGGTTCAAATAGTCAAGGTCGTCTATCATGTAAATCTTAAAGTTTTAAGACATAAAGGGAGAATCCTGTTAAGAAATTAACAAAAGTTGCTCCCATCGTTTTCAATACTTACTCAGCACACCTCCAAGCAACTTTGGTAGTGGCAAGACAGGAATCAAAGCATCCTTGTCACTTCCAATGAGATTGGATTGGAAACTCCTCTTAGATGCGAGCCAAGATAGGTAAACATTTCAAGACAGGCTCCGATCGTTTTCTTTTTTGATGAATGGCAAAAACATTTCATCACTAAAAAAAATTTGTAAAGCCGTCCCGGTTGTTTGGCCATTAGCATATTTGTTTGTGTGCATAAACGTTTTTGGTCAGCTTTGGTCCATTTTCTTAATACTAGTTGTGATGCACGTGCGTTGCACGTGATTAGTTTCAAAAGCTGTTTCGAGACCAATGAGATAACATATTGTCTTTATCAAATTATTTGAGGGAGGGACAACTAAAATTATCATGTAACTAACCACACTTTGTGTCCGAATTTACTGTCAGAGACTTTGATTTTGCACTCTCGATGAGTATAAGTGTACAAGTTAGACCTCAGTCACCAAACTATGTGGATAAAAATTAAAACATGTACAAGTTCTTGGTTCAAATAGTCAAGGTCGTCTATCATGTAAATCTTAAAGTTTTAAGACATAAAGGGAGAATCCTGTTAAGAAATTAACAAAAGTTGCTCCCATCGTTTTCAATACTTACTCAGCACACCTCCAAGCAACTTTGGTAGTGGCAAGACAGGAATCAAAGCATCCTTGTCACTTCCAATGAGATTGGATTGGAAACTCCTCTTAGATGCGAGCCAAGATAGGTAAACATTTCAAGACAGGCTCCGATCGTTTTCTTTTTTGATGAATGGCAAAAACATTTCATCACTAAAAAAAATTTGTAAAGCCGTCCCGGTTGTTTGGCCATTAGCATATTTGTTTGTGTGCATAAACGTTTTTGGTCAGCTTTGGTCCATTTTCTTAATACTAGTTGTGATGCACGTGCGTTGCACGTGATTAGTTTCAAAAGCTGTTTCGAGACCAATGAGATAACATATTGTCTTTATCAAATTATTTGAGGGAGGGACAACTAAAATTATCATGTAACTAACCACACTTTGTGTCCGAATTTACTGTCAGAGACTTTGATTTTGCACTCTCGATGAGTATAAGTGTACAAGTTAGACCTCAGTCACCAAACTATGTGGATAAAAATTAAAACATGTACAAGTTCTTGGTTCAAATAGTCAAGGTCGTCTATCATGTAAATCTTAAAGTTTTAAGACATAAAGGGAGAATCCTGTTAAGAAATTAACAAAAGTTGCTCCCATCGTTTTCAATACTTACTCAGCACACCTCCAAGCAACTTTGGTAGTGGCAAGACAGGAATCAAAGCATCCTTGTCACTTCCAATGAGATTGGATTGGAAACTCCTCTTAGATGCGAGCCAAGATAGGTAAACATTTCAAGACAGGCTCCGATCGTTTTCTTTTTTGATGAATGGCAAAAACATTTCATCACTAAAAAAAATTTGTAAAGCCGTCCCGGTTGTTTGGCCATTAGCATATTTGTTTGTGTGCATAAACGTTTTTGGTCAGCTTTGGTCCATTTTCTTAATACTAGTTGTGATGCACGTGCGTTGCACGTGATTAGTTTCAAAAGCTGTTTCGAGACCAATGAGATAACATATTGTCTTTATCAAATTATTTGAGGGAGGGACAACTAAAATTATCATGTAACTAACCACACTTTGTGTCCGAATTTACTGTCAGAGACTTTGATTTTGCACTCTCGATGAGTATAAGTGTACAAGTTAGACCTCAGTCACCAAACTATGTGGATAAAAATTAAAACATGTACAAGTTCTTGGTTCAAATAGTCAAGGTCGTCTATCATGTAAATCTTAAAGTTTTAAGACATAAAGGGAGAATCCTGTTAAGAAATTAACAAAAGTTGCTCCCATCGTTTTCAATACTTACTCAGCACACCTCCAAGCAACTTTGGTAGTGGCAAGACAGGAATCAAAGCATCCTTGTCACTTCCAATGAGATTGGATTGGAAACTCCTCTTAGATGCGAGCCAAGATAGGTAAACATTTCAAGACAGGCTCCGATCGTTTTCTTTTTTGATGAATGGCAAAAACATTTCATCACTAAAAAAAATTTGTAAAGCCGTCCCGGTTGTTTGGCCATTAGCATATTTGTTTGTGTGCATAAACGTTTTTGGTCAGCTTTGGTCCATTTTCTTAATACTAGTTGTGATGCACGTGCGTTGCACGTGATTAGTTTCAAAAGCTGTTTCGAGACCAATGAGATAACATATTGTCTTTATCAAATTATTTGAGGGAGGGACAACTAAAATTATCATGTAACTAACCACACTTTGTGTCCGAATTTACTGTCAGAGACTTTGATTTTGCACTCTCGATGAGTATAAGTGTACAAGTTAGACCTCAGTCACCAAACTATGTGGATAAAAATTAAAACATGTACAAGTTCTTGGTTCAAATAGTCAAGGTCGTCTATCATGTAAATCTTAAAGTTTTAAGACATAAAGGGAGAATCCTGTTAAGAAATTAACAAAAGTTGCTCCCATCGTTTTCAATACTTACTCAGCACACCTCCAAGCAACTTTGGTAGTGGCAAGACAGGAATCAAAGCATCCTTGTCACTTCCAATGAGATTGGATTGGAAACTCCTCTTAGATGCGAGCCAAGATAGGTAAACATTTCAAGACAGGCTCCGATCGTTTTCTTTTTTGATGAATGGCAAAAACATTTCATCACTAAAAAAAATTTGTAAAGCCGTCCCGGTTGTTTGGCCATTAGCATATTTGTTTGTGTGCATAAACGTTTTTGGTCAGCTTTGGTCCATTTTCTTAATACTAGTTGTGATGCACGTGCGTTGCACGTGATTAGTTTCAAAAGCTGTTTCGAGACCAATGAGATAACATATTGTCTTTATCAAATTATTTGAGGGAGGGACAACTAAAATTATCATGTAACTAACCACACTTTGTGTCCGAATTTACTGTCAGAGACTTTGATTTTGCACTCTCGATGAGTATAAGTGTACAAGTTAGACCTCAGTCACCAAACTATGTGGATAAAAATTAAAACATGTACAAGTTCTTGGTTCAAATAGTCAAGGTCGTCTATCATGTAAATCTTAAAGTTTTAAGACATAAAGGGAGAATCCTGTTAAGAAATTAACAAAAGTTGCTCCCATCGTTTTCAATACTTACTCAGCACACCTCCAAGCAACTTTGGTAGTGGCAAGACAGGAATCAAAGCATCCTTGTCACTTCCAATGAGATTGGATTGGAAACTCCTCTTAGATGCGAGCCAAGATAGGTAAACATTTCAAGACAGGCTCCGATCGTTTTCTTTTTTGATGAATGGCAAAAACATTTCATCACTAAAAAAAATTTGTAAAGCCGTCCCGGTTGTTTGGCCATTAGCATATTTGTTTGTGTGCATAAACGTTTTTGGTCAGCTTTGGTCCATTTTCTTAATACTAGTTGTGATGCACGTGCGTTGCACGTGATTAGTTTCAAAAGCTGTTTCGAGACCAATGAGATAACATATTGTCTTTATCAAATTATTTGAGGGAGGGACAACTAAAATTATCATGTAACTAACCACACTTTGTGTCCGAATTTACTGTCAGAGACTTTGATTTTGCACTCTCGATGAGTATAAGTGTACAAGTTAGACCTCAGTCACCAAACTATGTGGATAAAAATTAAAACATGTACAAGTTCTTGGTTCAAATAGTCAAGGTCGTCTATCATGTAAATCTTAAAGTTTTAAGACATAAAGGGAGAATCCTGTTAAGAAATTAACAAAAGTTGCTCCCATCGTTTTCAATACTTACTCAGCACACCTCCAAGCAACTTTGGTAGTGGCAAGACAGGAATCAAAGCATCCTTGTCACTTCCAATGAGATTGGATTGGAAACTCCTCTTAGATGCGAGCCAAGATAGGTAAACATTTCAAGACAGGCTCCGATCGTTTTCTTTTTTGATGAATGGCAAAAACATTTCATCACTAAAAAAAATTTGTAAAGCCGTCCCGGTTGTTTGGCCATTAGCATATTTGTTTGTGTGCATAAACGTTTTTGGTCAGCTTTGGTCCATTTTCTTAATACTAGTTGTGATGCACGTGCGTTGCACGTGATTAGTTTCAAAAGCTGTTTCGAGACCAATGAGATAACATATTGTCTTTATCAAATTATTTGAGGGAGGGACAACTAAAATTATCATGTAACTAACCACACTTTGTGTCCGAATTTACTGTCAGAGACTTTGATTTTGCACTCTCGATGAGTATAAGTGTACAAGTTAGACCTCAGTCACCAAACTATGTGGATAAAAATTAAAACATGTACAAGTTCTTGGTTCAAATAGTCAAGGTCGTCTATCATGTAAATCTTAAAGTTTTAAGACATAAAGGGAGAATCCTGTTAAGAAATTAACAAAAGTTGCTCCCATCGTTTTCAATACTTACTCAGCACACCTCCAAGCAACTTTGGTAGTGGCAAGACAGGAATCAAAGCATCCTTGTCACTTCCAATGAGATTGGATTGGAAACTCCTCTTAGATGCGAGCCAAGATAGGTAAACATTTCAAGACAGGCTCCGATCGTTTTCTTTTTTGATGAATGGCAAAAACATTTCATCACTAAAAAAAATTTGTAAAGCCGTCCCGGTTGTTTGGCCATTAGCATATTTGTTTGTGTGCATAAACGTTTTTGGTCAGCTTTGGTCCATTTTCTTAATACTAGTTGTGATGCACGTGCGTTGCACGTGATTAGTTTCAAAAGCTGTTTCGAGACCAATGAGATAACATATTGTCTTTATCAAATTATTTGAGGGAGGGACAACTAAAATTATCATGTAACTAACCACACTTTGTGTCCGAATTTACTGTCAGAGACTTTGATTTTGCACTCTCGATGAGTATAAGTGTACAAGTTAGACCTCAGTCACCAAACTATGTGGATAAAAATTAAAACATGTACAAGTTCTTGGTTCAAATAGTCAAGGTCGTCTATCATGTAAATCTTAAAGTTTTAAGACATAAAGGGAGAATCCTGTTAAGAAATTAACAAAAGTTGCTCCCATCGTTTTCAATACTTACTCAGCACACCTCCAAGCAACTTTGGTAGTGGCAAGACAGGAATCAAAGCATCCTTGTCACTTCCAATGAGATTGGATTGGAAACTCCTCTTAGATGCGAGCCAAGATAGGTAAACATTTCAAGACAGGCTCCGATCGTTTTCTTTTTTGATGAATGGCAAAAACATTTCATCACTAAAAAAAATTTGTAAAGCCGTCCCGGTTGTTTGGCCATTAGCATATTTGTTTGTGTGCATAAACGTTTTTGGTCAGCTTTGGTCCATTTTCTTAATACTAGTTGTGATGCACGTGCGTTGCACGTGATTAGTTTCAAAAGCTGTTTCGAGACCAATGAGATAACATATTGTCTTTATCAAATTATTTGAGGGAGGGACAACTAAAATTATCATGTAACTAACCACACTTTGTGTCCGAATTTACTGTCAGAGACTTTGATTTTGCACTCTCGATGAGTATAAGTGTACAAGTTAGACCTCAGTCACCAAACTATGTGGATAAAAATTAAAACATGTACAAGTTCTTGGTTCAAATAGTCAAGGTCGTCTATCATGTAAATCTTAAAGTTTTAAGACATAAAGGGAGAATCCTGTTAAGAAATTAACAAAAGTTGCTCCCATCGTTTTCAATACTTACTCAGCACACCTCCAAGCAACTTTGGTAGTGGCAAGACAGGAATCAAAGCATCCTTGTCACTTCCAATGAGATTGGATTGGAAACTCCTCTTAGATGCGAGCCAAGATAGGTAAACATTTCAAGACAGGCTCCGATCGTTTTCTTTTTTGATGAATGGCAAAAACATTTCATCACTAAAAAAAATTTGTAAAGCCGTCCCGGTTGTTTGGCCATTAGCATATTTGTTTGTGTGCATAAACGTTTTTGGTCAGCTTTGGTCCATTTTCTTAATACTAGTTGTGATGCACGTGCGTTGCACGTGATTAGTTTCAAAAGCTGTTTCGAGACCAATGAGATAACATATTGTCTTTATCAAATTATTTGAGGGAGGGACAACTAAAATTATCATGTAACTAACCACACTTTGTGTCCGAATTTACTGTCAGAGACTTTGATTTTGCACTCTCGATGAGTATAAGTGTACAAGTTAGACCTCAGTCACCAAACTATGTGGATAAAAATTAAAACATGTACAAGTTCTTGGTTCAAATAGTCAAGGTCGTCTATCATGTAAATCTTAAAGTTTTAAGACATAAAGGGAGAATCCTGTTAAGAAATTAACAAAAGTTGCTCCCATCGTTTTCAATACTTACTCAGCACACCTCCAAGCAACTTTGGTAGTGGCAAGACAGGAATCAAAGCATCCTTGTCACTTCCAATGAGATTGGATTGGAAACTCCTCTTAGATGCGAGCCAAGATAGGTAAACATTTCAAGACAGGCTCCGATCGTTTTCTTTTTTGATGAATGGCAAAAACATTTCATCACTAAAAAAAATTTGTAAAGCCGTCCCGGTTGTTTGGCCATTAGCATATTTGTTTGTGTGCATAAACGTTTTTGGTCAGCTTTGGTCCATTTTCTTAATACTAGTTGTGATGCACGTGCGTTGCACGTGATTAGTTTCAAAAGCTGTTTCGAGACCAATGAGATAACATATTGTCTTTATCAAATTATTTGAGGGAGGGACAACTAAAATTATCATGTAACTAACCACACTTTGTGTCCGAATTTACTGTCAGAGACTTTGATTTTGCACTCTCGATGAGTATAAGTGTACAAGTTAGACCTCAGTCACCAAACTATGTGGATAAAAATTAAAACATGTACAAGTTCTTGGTTCAAATAGTCAAGGTCGTCTATCATGTAAATCTTAAAGTTTTAAGACATAAAGGGAGAATCCTGTTAAGAAATTAACAAAAGTTGCTCCCATCGTTTTCAATACTTACTCAGCACACCTCCAAGCAACTTTGGTAGTGGCAAGACAGGAATCAAAGCATCCTTGTCACTTCCAATGAGATTGGATTGGAAACTCCTCTTAGATGCGAGCCAAGATAGGTAAACATTTCAAGACAGGCTCCGATCGTTTTCTTTTTTGATGAATGGCAAAAACATTTCATCACTAAAAAAAATTTGTAAAGCCGTCCCGGTTGTTTGGCCATTAGCATATTTGTTTGTGTGCATAAACGTTTTTGGTCAGCTTTGGTCCATTTTCTTAATACTAGTTGTGATGCACGTGCGTTGCACGTGATTAGTTTCAAAAGCTGTTTCGAGACCAATGAGATAACATATTGTCTTTATCAAATTATTTGAGGGAGGGACAACTAAAATTATCATGTAACTAACCACACTTTGTGTCCGAATTTACTGTCAGAGACTTTGATTTTGCACTCTCGATGAGTATAAGTGTACAAGTTAGACCTCAGTCACCAAACTATGTGGATAAAAATTAAAACATGTACAAGTTCTTGGTTCAAATAGTCAAGGTCGTCTATCATGTAAATCTTAAAGTTTTAAGACATAAAGGGAGAATCCTGTTAAGAAATTAACAAAAGTTGCTCCCATCGTTTTCAATACTTACTCAGCACACCTCCAAGCAACTTTGGTAGTGGCAAGACAGGAATCAAAGCATCCTTGTCACTTCCAATGAGATTGGATTGGAAACTCCTCTTAGATGCGAGCCAAGATAGGTAAACATTTCAAGACAGGCTCCGATCGTTTTCTTTTTTGATGAATGGCAAAAACATTTCATCACTAAAAAAAATTTGTAAAGCCGTCCCGGTTGTTTGGCCATTAGCATATTTGTTTGTGTGCATAAACGTTTTTGGTCAGCTTTGGTCCATTTTCTTAATACTAGTTGTGATGCACGTGCGTTGCACGTGATTAGTTTCAAAAGCTGTTTCGAGACCAATGAGATAACATATTGTCTTTATCAAATTATTTGAGGGAGGGACAACTAAAATTATCATGTAACTAACCACACTTTGTGTCCGAATTTACTGTCAGAGACTTTGATTTTGCACTCTCGATGAGTATAAGTGTACAAGTTAGACCTCAGTCACCAAACTATGTGGATAAAAATTAAAACATGTACAAGTTCTTGGTTCAAATAGTCAAGGTCGTCTATCATGTAAATCTTAAAGTTTTAAGACATAAAGGGAGAATCCTGTTAAGAAATTAACAAAAGTTGCTCCCATCGTTTTCAATACTTACTCAGCACACCTCCAAGCAACTTTGGTAGTGGCAAGACAGGAATCAAAGCATCCTTGTCACTTCCAATGAGATTGGATTGGAAACTCCTCTTAGATGCGAGCCAAGATAGGTAAACATTTCAAGACAGGCTCCGATCGTTTTCTTTTTTGATGAATGGCAAAAACATTTCATCACTAAAAAAAATTTGTAAAGCCGTCCCGGTTGTTTGGCCATTAGCATATTTGTTTGTGTGCATAAACGTTTTTGGTCAGCTTTGGTCCATTTTCTTAATACTAGTTGTGATGCACGTGCGTTGCACGTGATTAGTTTCAAAAGCTGTTTCGAGACCAATGAGATAACATATTGTCTTTATCAAATTATTTGAGGGAGGGACAACTAAAATTATCATGTAACTAACCACACTTTGTGTCCGAATTTACTGTCAGAGACTTTGATTTTGCACTCTCGATGAGTATAAGTGTACAAGTTAGACCTCAGTCACCAAACTATGTGGATAAAAATTAAAACATGTACAAGTTCTTGGTTCAAATAGTCAAGGTCGTCTATCATGTAAATCTTAAAGTTTTAAGACATAAAGGGAGAATCCTGTTAAGAAATTAACAAAAGTTGCTCCCATCGTTTTCAATACTTACTCAGCACACCTCCAAGCAACTTTGGTAGTGGCAAGACAGGAATCAAAGCATCCTTGTCACTTCCAATGAGATTGGATTGGAAACTCCTCTTAGATGCGAGCCAAGATAGGTAAACATTTCAAGACAGGCTCCGATCGTTTTCTTTTTTGATGAATGGCAAAAACATTTCATCACTAAAAAAAATTTGTAAAGCCGTCCCGGTTGTTTGGCCATTAGCATATTTGTTTGTGTGCATAAACGTTTTTGGTCAGCTTTGGTCCATTTTCTTAATACTAGTTGTGATGCACGTGCGTTGCACGTGATTAGTTTCAAAAGCTGTTTCGAGACCAATGAGATAACATATTGTCTTTATCAAATTATTTGAGGGAGGGACAACTAAAATTATCATGTAACTAACCACACTTTGTGTCCGAATTTACTGTCAGAGACTTTGATTTTGCACTCTCGATGAGTATAAGTGTACAAGTTAGACCTCAGTCACCAAACTATGTGGATAAAAATTAAAACATGTACAAGTTCTTGGTTCAAATAGTCAAGGTCGTCTATCATGTAAATCTTAAAGTTTTAAGACATAAAGGGAGAATCCTGTTAAGAAATTAACAAAAGTTGCTCCCATCGTTTTCAATACTTACTCAGCACACCTCCAAGCAACTTTGGTAGTGGCAAGACAGGAATCAAAGCATCCTTGTCACTTCCAATGAGATTGGATTGGAAACTCCTCTTAGATGCGAGCCAAGATAGGTAAACATTTCAAGACAGGCTCCGATCGTTTTCTTTTTTGATGAATGGCAAAAACATTTCATCACTAAAAAAAATTTGTAAAGCCGTCCCGGTTGTTTGGCCATTAGCATATTTGTTTGTGTGCATAAACGTTTTTGGTCAGCTTTGGTCCATTTTCTTAATACTAGTTGTGATGCACGTGCGTTGCACGTGATTAGTTTCAAAAGCTGTTTCGAGACCAATGAGATAACATATTGTCTTTATCAAATTATTTGAGGGAGGGACAACTAAAATTATCATGTAACTAACCACACTTTGTGTCCGAATTTACTGTCAGAGACTTTGATTTTGCACTCTCGATGAGTATAAGTGTACAAGTTAGACCTCAGTCACCAAACTATGTGGATAAAAATTAAAACATGTACAAGTTCTTGGTTCAAATAGTCAAGGTCGTCTATCATGTAAATCTTAAAGTTTTAAGACATAAAGGGAGAATCCTGTTAAGAAATTAACAAAAGTTGCTCCCATCGTTTTCAATACTTACTCAGCACACCTCCAAGCAACTTTGGTAGTGGCAAGACAGGAATCAAAGCATCCTTGTCACTTCCAATGAGATTGGATTGGAAACTCCTCTTAGATGCGAGCCAAGATAGGTAAACATTTCAAGACAGGCTCCGATCGTTTTCTTTTTTGATGAATGGCAAAAACATTTCATCACTAAAAAAAATTTGTAAAGCCGTCCCGGTTGTTTGGCCATTAGCATATTTGTTTGTGTGCATAAACGTTTTTGGTCAGCTTTGGTCCATTTTCTTAATACTAGTTGTGATGCACGTGCGTTGCACGTGATTAGTTTCAAAAGCTGTTTCGAGACCAATGAGATAACATATTGTCTTTATCAAATTATTTGAGGGAGGGACAACTAAAATTATCATGTAACTAACCACACTTTGTGTCCGAATTTACTGTCAGAGACTTTGATTTTGCACTCTCGATGAGTATAAGTGTACAAGTTAGACCTCAGTCACCAAACTATGTGGATAAAAATTAAAACATGTACAAGTTCTTGGTTCAAATAGTCAAGGTCGTCTATCATGTAAATCTTAAAGTTTTAAGACATAAAGGGAGAATCCTGTTAAGAAATTAACAAAAGTTGCTCCCATCGTTTTCAATACTTACTCAGCACACCTCCAAGCAACTTTGGTAGTGGCAAGACAGGAATCAAAGCATCCTTGTCACTTCCAATGAGATTGGATTGGAAACTCCTCTTAGATGCGAGCCAAGATAGGTAAACATTTCAAGACAGGCTCCGATCGTTTTCTTTTTTGATGAATGGCAAAAACATTTCATCACTAAAAAAAATTTGTAAAGCCGTCCCGGTTGTTTGGCCATTAGCATATTTGTTTGTGTGCATAAACGTTTTTGGTCAGCTTTGGTCCATTTTCTTAATACTAGTTGTGATGCACGTGCGTTGCACGTGATTAGTTTCAAAAGCTGTTTCGAGACCAATGAGATAACATATTGTCTTTATCAAATTATTTGAGGGAGGGACAACTAAAATTATCATGTAACTAACCACACTTTGTGTCCGAATTTACTGTCAGAGACTTTGATTTTGCACTCTCGATGAGTATAAGTGTACAAGTTAGACCTCAGTCACCAAACTATGTGGATAAAAATTAAAACATGTACAAGTTCTTGGTTCAAATAGTCAAGGTCGTCTATCATGTAAATCTTAAAGTTTTAAGACATAAAGGGAGAATCCTGTTAAGAAATTAACAAAAGTTGCTCCCATCGTTTTCAATACTTACTCAGCACACCTCCAAGCAACTTTGGTAGTGGCAAGACAGGAATCAAAGCATCCTTGTCACTTCCAATGAGATTGGATTGGAAACTCCTCTTAGATGCGAGCCAAGATAGGTAAACATTTCAAGACAGGCTCCGATCGTTTTCTTTTTTGATGAATGGCAAAAACATTTCATCACTAAAAAAAATTTGTAAAGCCGTCCCGGTTGTTTGGCCATTAGCATATTTGTTTGTGTGCATAAACGTTTTTGGTCAGCTTTGGTCCATTTTCTTAATACTAGTTGTGATGCACGTGCGTTGCACGTGATTAGTTTCAAAAGCTGTTTCGAGACCAATGAGATAACATATTGTCTTTATCAAATTATTTGAGGGAGGGACAACTAAAATTATCATGTAACTAACCACACTTTGTGTCCGAATTTACTGTCAGAGACTTTGATTTTGCACTCTCGATGAGTATAAGTGTACAAGTTAGACCTCAGTCACCAAACTATGTGGATAAAAATTAAAACATGTACAAGTTCTTGGTTCAAATAGTCAAGGTCGTCTATCATGTAAATCTTAAAGTTTTAAGACATAAAGGGAGAATCCTGTTAAGAAATTAACAAAAGTTGCTCCCATCGTTTTCAATACTTACTCAGCACACCTCCAAGCAACTTTGGTAGTGGCAAGACAGGAATCAAAGCATCCTTGTCACTTCCAATGAGATTGGATTGGAAACTCCTCTTAGATGCGAGCCAAGATAGGTAAACATTTCAAGACAGGCTCCGATCATTTTCTTTTTTGATGAATGGCAAAAACATTTCATCACTAAAAAAAATTTGTAAAGCCGTCCCGGTTGTTTGGCCATTAGCATATTTGTTTGTGTGCATAAACGTTTTTGGTCAGCTTTGGTCCATTTTCTTAATACTAGTTGTGATGCACGTGCGTTGCACGTGATTAGTTTCAAAAGCTGTTTCGAGACCAATGAGATAACATATTGTCTTTATCAAATTATTTGAGGGAGGGACAACTAAAATTATCATGTAACTAACCACACTTTGTGTCCGAATTTACTGTCAGAGACTTTGATTTTGCACTCTCGATGAGTATAAGTGTACAAGTTAGACCTCAGTCACCAAACTATGTGGATAAAAATTAAAACATGTACAAGTTCTTGGTTCAAATAGTCAATGTCGTCTATCATGTAAATCTTAAAGTTTTAAGACATAAAGGGAGAATCCTGTTAAGAAATTAACAAAAGTTGCTCCCATCGTTTTCAATACTTACTCAGCACACCTCCAAGCAACTTTGGTAGTGGCAAGACAGGAATCAAAGCATCCTTGTCACTTCCAATGAGATTGGATTGGAAACTCCTCTTAGATGCGAGCCAAGATAGGTAAACATTTCAAGACAGGCTCCGATCGTTTTCTTTTTTGATGAATGGCAAAAACATTTCATCACTAAAAAAAATTTGTAAAGCCGTCCCGGTTTTTTGGCCATTAGCATATTTGTTTGTGTGCATAAACGTTTTTGGTCAGCTTTGGTCCATTTTCTTAATACTAGTTGTGATGCACGTGCGTTGCACGTGATTAGTTTCAAAAGCTGTTTCGAGACCAATGAGATAACATATTGTCTTTATCAAATTATTTGAGGGAGGGACAACTAAAATTATCATGTAACTAACCACACTTTGTGTCCGAATTTACTGTCAGAGACTTTGATTTTGCACTCTCGATGAGTATAAGTGTACAAGTTAGACCTCAGTCACCAAACTATGTGGATAAAAATTAAAACATGTACAAGTTCTTGGTTCAAATAGTCAAGGTCGTGTATCATGTAAATCTTAAAGTTTTAAGACATAAAGGGAGAATCCTGTTAAGAAATTAACAAAAGTTGCTCCCATCGTTTTCAATACTTACTCAGCACACCTCCAAGCAACTTTGGTAGTGGCAAGACAGGAATCAAAGCATCCTTGTCACTTCCAATGAGATTGGATTGGAAACTCCTCTTAGATGCGAGCCAAGATAGGTAAACATTTCAAGACAGGCTCCGATCGTTTTCTTTTTTGATGAATGGCAAAAACATTTCATCACTAAAAAAAATTTGTAAAGCCGTCCCGGTTGTTTGGCCATTAGCATATTTGTTTGTGTGCATAAACGTTTTTGGTCAGCTTTGGTCCATTTTCTTAATACTAGTTGTGATGCACGTGCGTTGCACGTGATTAGTTTCAAAAGCTGTTTCGAGACCAATGAGATAACATATTGTCTTTATCAAATTATTTGAGGGAGGGACAACTAAAATTATCATGTAACTAACCACACTTTGTGTCCGAATTTACTGTCAGAGACTTTGATTTTGCACTCTCGATGAGTATAAGTGTACAAGTTAGACCTCAGTCACCAAACTATGTGGATAAAAATTAAAACATGTACAAGTTCTTGGTTCAAATAGTCAAGGTCGTCTATCATGTAAATCTTAAAGTTTTAAGACATAAAGGGAGAATCCTGTTAAGAAATTAACAAAAGTTGCTCCCATCGTTTTCAATACTTACTCAGCACACCTCCAAGCAACTTTGGTAGTGGCAAGACAGGAATCAAAGCATCCTTGTCACTTCCAATGAGATTGGATTGGAAACTCCTCTTAGATGCGAGCCAAGATAGGTAAACATTTCAAGACAGGCTCCGATCGTTTTCTTTTTTGATGAATGGCAAAAACATTTCATCACTAAAAAAAATTTGTAAAGCCGTCCCGGTTGTTTGGCCATTAGCATATTTGTTTGTGTGCATAAACGTTTTTGGTCAGCTTTGGTCCATTTTCTTAATACTAGTTGTGATGCACGTGCGTTGCACGTGATTAGTTTCAAAAGCTGTTTCGAGACCAATGAGATAACATATTGTCTTTATCAAATTATTTGAGGGAGGGACAACTAAAATTATCATGTAACTAACCACACTTTGTGTCCGAATTTACTGTCAGAGACTTTGATTTTGCACTCTCGATGAGTATAAGTGTACAAGTTAGACCTCAGTCACCAAACTATGTGGATAAAAATTAAAACATGTACAAGTTCTTGGTTCAAATAGTCAAGGTCGTCTATCATGTAAATCTTAAAGTTTTAAGACATAAAGGGAGAATCCTGTTAAGAAATTAACAAAAGTTGCTCCCATCGTTTTCAATACTTACTCAGCACACCTCCAAGCAACTTTGGTAGTGGCAAGACAGGAATCAAAGCATCCTTGTCACTTCCAATGAGATTGGATTGGAAACTCCTCTTAGATGCGAGCCAAGATAGGTAAACATTTCAAGACAGGCTCCGATCGTTTTCTTTTTTGATGAATGGCAAAAACATTTCATCACTAAAAAAAATTTGTAAAGCCGTCCCGGTTGTTTGGCCATTAGCATATTTGTTTGTGTGCATAAACGTTTTTGGTCAGCTTTGGTCCATTTTCTTAATACTAGTTGTGATGCACGTGCGTTGCACGTGATTAGTTTCAAAAGCTGTTTCGAGACCAATGAGATAACATATTGTCTTTATCAAATTATTTGAGGGAGGGACAACTAAAATTATCATGTAACTAACCACACTTTGTGTCCGAATTTACTGTCAGAGACTTTGATTTTGCACTCTCGATGAGTATAAGTGTACAAGTTAGACCTCAGTCACCAAACTATGTGGATAAAAATTAAAACATGTACAAGTTCTTGGTTCAAATAGTCAAGGTCGTGTATCATGTAAATCTTAAAGTTTTAAGACATAAAGGGAGAATCCTGTTAAGAAATTAACAAAAGTTGCTCCCATCGTTTTCAATACTTACTCAGCACACCTCCAAGCAACTTTGGTAGTGGCAAGACAGGAATCAAAGCATCCTTGTCACTTCCAATGAGATTGGATTGGAAACTCCTCTTAGATGCGAGCCAAGATAGGTAAACATTTCAAGACAGGCTCCGATCGTTTTCTTTTTTGATGAATGGCAAAAACATTTCATCACTAAAAAAAATTTGTAAAGCCGTCCCGGTTGTTTGGCCATTAGCATATTTGTTTGTGTGCATAAACGTTTTTGGTCAGCTTTGGTCCATTTTCTTAATACTAGTTGTGATGCACGTGCGTTGCACGTGATTAGTTTCAAAAGCTGTTTCGAGACCAATGAGATAACATATTGTCTTTATCAAATTATTTGAGGGAGGGACAACTAAAATTATCATGTAACTAACCACACTTTGTGTCCGAATTTACTGTCAGAGACTTTGATTTTGCACTCTCGATGAGTATAAGTGTACAAGTTAGACCTCAGTCACCAAACTATGTGGATAAAAATTAAAACATGTACAAGTTCTTGGTTCAAATAGTCAAGGTCGTGTATCATGTAAATCTTAAAGTTTTAATACATAAAGGGAGAATCCTGTTAAGAAATTAACAAAAGTTGCTCCCATCGTTTTCAATACTTACTCAGCACACCTCCAAGCAACTTTGGTAGTGGCAAGACAGGAATCAAAGCATCCTTGTCACTTCCAATGAGATTGGATTGGAAACTCCTCTTAGATGCGAGCCAAGATAGGTAAACATTTCAAGACAGGCTCCGATCGTTTTCTTTTTTGATGAATGGCAAAAACATTTCATCACTAAAAAAAATTTGTAAAGCCGTCCCGGTTGTTTGGCCATTAGCATATTTGTTTGTGTGCATAAACGTTTTTGGTCAGCTTTGGTCCATTTTCTTAATACTAGTTGTGATGCACGTGCGTTGCACGTGATTAGTTTCAAAAGCTGTTTCGAGACCAATGAGATAACATATTGTCTTTATCAAATTATTTGAGGGAGGGACAACTAAAATTATCATGTAACTAACCACACTTTGTGTCCGAATTTACTGTCAGAGACTTTGATTTTGCACTCTCGATGAGTATAAGTGTACAAGTTAGACCTCAGTCACCAAACTATGTGGATAAAAATTAAAACATGTACAAGTTCTTGGTTCAAATAGTCAAGGTCGTGTATCATGTAAATCTTAAAGTTTTAAGACATAAAGGGAGAATCCTGTTAAGAAATTAACAAAAGTTGCTCCCATCGTTTTCAATACTTACTCAGCACACCTCCAAGCAACTTTGGTAGTGGCAAGACAGGAATCAAAGCATCCTTGTCACTTCCAATGAGATTGGATTGGAAACTCCTCTTAGATGCGAGCCAAGATAGGTAAACATTTCAAGACAGGCTCCGATCATTTTCTTTTTTGATGAATGGCAAAAACATTTCATCACTAAAAAAAATTTGTAAAGCCGTCCCGGTTGTTTGGCCATTAGCATATTTGTTTGTGTGCATAAACGTTTTTGGTCAGCTTTGGTCCATTTTCTTAATACTAGTTGTGATGCACGTGCGTTGCACGTGATTAGTTTCAAAAGCTGTTTCGAGACCAATGAGATAACATATTGTCTTTATCAAATTATTTGAGGGAGGGACAACTAAAATTATCATGTAACTAACCACACTTTGTGTCCGAATTTACTGTCAGAGACTTTGATTTTGCACTCTCGATGAGTATAAGTGTACAAGTTAGACCTCAGTCACCAAACTATGTGGATAAAAATTAAAACATGTACAAGTTCTTGGTTCAAATAGTCAATGTCGTCTATCATGTAAATCTTAAAGTTTTAAGACATAAAGGGAGAATCCTGTTAAGAAATTAACAAAAGTTGCTCCCATCGTTTTCAATACTTACTCAGCACACCTCCAAGCAACTTTGGTAGTGGCAAGACAGGAATCAAAGCATCCTTGTCACTTCCAATGAGATTGGATTGGAAACTCCTCTTAGATGCGAGCCAAGATAGGTAAACATTTCAAGACAGGCTCCGATCGTTTTCTTTTTTGATGAATGGCAAAAACATTTCATCACTAAAAAAAATTTGTAAAGCCGTCCCGGTTGTTTGGCCATTAGCATATTTGTTTGTGTGCATAAACGTTTTTGGTCAGCTTTGGTCCATTTTCTTAATACTAGTTGTGATGCACGTGCGTTGCACGTGATTAGTTTCAAAAGCTGTTTCGAGACCAATGAGATAACATATTGTCTTTATCAAATTATTTGAGGGAGGGACAACTAAAATTATCATGTAACTAACCACACTTTGTGTCCGAATTTACTGTCAGAGACTTTGATTTTGCACTCTCGATGAGTATAAGTGTACAAGTTAGACCTCAGTCACCAAACTATGTGGATAAAAATTAAAACATGTACAAGTTCTTGGTTCAAATAGTCAAGGTCGTGTATCATGTAAATCTTAAAGTTTTAATACATAAAGGGAGAATCCTGTTAAGAAATTAACAAAAGTTGCTCCCATCGTTTTCAATACTTACTCAGCACACCTCCAAGCAACTTTGGTAGTGGCAAGACAGGAATCAAAGCATCCTTGTCACTTCCAATGAGATTGGATTGGAAACTCCTCTTAGATGCGAGCCAAGATAGGTAAACATTTCAAGACAGGCTCCGATCGTTTTCTTTTTTGATGAATGGCAAAAACATTTCATCACTAAAAAAAATTTGTAAAGCCGTCCCGGTTGTTTGGCCATTAGCATATTTGTTTGTGTGCATAAACGTTTTTGGTCAGCTTTGGTCCATTTTCTTAATACTAGTTGTGATGCACGTGCGTTGCACGTGATTAGTTTCAAAAGCTGTTTCGAGACCAATGAGATAACATATTGTCTTTATCAAATTATTTGAGGGAGGGACAACTAAAATTATCATGTAACTAACCACACTTTGTGTCCGAATTTACTGTCAGAGACTTTGATTTTGCACTCTCGATGAGTATAAGTGTACAAGTTAGACCTCAGTCACCAAACTATGTGGATAAAAATTAAAACATGTACAAGTTCTTGGTTCAAATAGTCAAGGTCGTCTATCATGTAAATCTTAAAGTTTTAAGACATAAAGGGAGAATCCTGTTAAGAAATTAACAAAAGTTGCTCCCATCGTTTTCAATACTTACTCAGCACACCTCCAAGCAACTTTGGTAGTGGCAAGACAGGAATCAAAGCATCCTTGTCACTTCCAATGAGATTGGATTGGAAACTCCTCTTAGATGCGAGCCAAGATAGGTAAACATTTCAAGACAGGCTCCGATCGTTTTCTTTTTTGATGAATGGCAAAAACATTTCATCACTAAAAAAAATTTGTAAAGCCGTCCCGGTTGTTTGGCCATTAGCATATTTGTTTGTGTGCATAAACGTTTTTGGTCAGCTTTGGTCCATTTTCTTAATACTAGTTGTGATGCACGTGCGTTGCACGTGATTAGTTTCAAAAGCTGTTTCGAGACCAATGAGATAACATATTGTCTTTATCAAATTATTTGAGGGAGGGACAACTAAAATTATCATGTAACTAACCACACTTTGTGTCCGAATTTACTGTCAGAGACTTTGATTTTGCACTCTCGATGAGTATAAGTGTACAAGTTAGACCTCAGTCACCAAACTATGTGGATAAAAATTAAAACATGTACAAGTTCTTGGTTCAAATAGTCAATGTCGTCTATCATGTAAATCTTAAAGTTTTAAGACATAAAGGGAGAATCCTGTTAAGAAATTAACAAAAGTTGCTCCCATCGTTTTCAATACTTACTCAGCACACCTCCAAGCAACTTTGGTAGTGGCAAGACAGGAATCAAAGCATCCTTGTCACTTCCAATGAGATTGGATTGGAAACTCCTCTTAGATGCGAGCCAAGATAGGTAAACATTTCAAGACAGGCTCCGATCGTTTTCTTTTTTGATGAATGGCAAAAACATTTCATCACTAAAAAAAATTTGTAAAGCCGTCCCGGTTTTTTGGCCATTAGCATATTTGTTTGTGTGCATAAACGTTTTTGGTCAGCTTTGGTCCATTTTCTTAATACTAGTTGTGATGCACGTGCGTTGCACGTGATTAGTTTCAAAAGCTGTTTCGAGACCAATGAGATAACATATTGTCTTTATCAAATTATTTGAGGGAGGGACAACTAAAATTATCATGTAACTAACCACACTTTGTGTCCGAATTTACTGTCAGAGACTTTGATTTTGCACTCTCGATGAGTATAAGTGTACAAGTTAGACCTCAGTCACCAAACTATGTGGATAAAAATTAAAACATGTACAAGTTCTTGGTTCAAATAGTCAAGGTCGTGTATCATGTAAATCTTAAAGTTTTAATACATAAAGGGAGAATCCTGTTAAGAAATTAACAAAAGTTGCTCCCATCGTTTTCAATACTTACTCAGCACACCTCCAAGCAACTTTGGTAGTGGCAAGACAGGAATCAAAGCATCCTTGTCACTTCCAGAGATTGGATTGGAAACTCCTCTTAGATGCGAGCCAAGATAGGTAAACATTTCAAGACAGGCTCCGATCGTTTTCTTTTTTGATGAATAGCAAAAACATTTCATCACTAAAAAAAATTTGTAAAGCCGTCCCGGTTGTTTGGCCATTAGCATATTTGTTTGTGTGCATAAACGTTTTTGGTCAGCTTTGGTCCATTTTCTTAATACTAGTTGTGATGCACGTGCGTTGCACGTGATTAGTTTCAAAAGCTGTTTCGAGACCAATGAGATAACATATTGTCTTTATCAAATTATTTGAGGGAGGGACAACTAAAATTATCATGTAAATAAACAAATTGTGTCAGAAATTACTGTCAGAGACTTTGATTTTGCACTCTCGATGAGTATAAGTGTACAAGTTAGACCTCAGTCACCAAACTATGTGGATAAAAATTAAAACATGTACAAGTTCTTGGTTCAAATAGTCAAGGTCGTCTATCATGTAAATCTTAAAGTTTTAAGACATAAAGGGAGAATCCTGTTAAGAAATTAACAAAATTTGCTCCCATCGTTTTCAATACTTACTCAGCACACCTCCAAGCAACTTTGGTAGTGGCAAGACAGGAATCAAAGCATCCTTGTCACTTCCAATGAGATTGGATTGGAAACTCCTCTTAGATGCGAGCCAAGATAGGTAAACATTTCAAGACAGGCTCCGATCATTTTCTTTTTTGATGAATGGCAAAAACATTTCATCACTAAAAAAAATTTGTAAAGCCGTCCCGGTTGTTTGGCCATTAGCATATTTGTTTGTGTGCATAAACGTTTTTGGTCAGCTTTGGTCCATTTTCTTAATACTAGTTGTGATGCACGTGCGTTGCACGTGATTAGTTTCAAAAGCTGTTTCGAGACCAATGAGATAACATATTGTCTTTATCAAATTATTTGAGGGAGGGACAACTAAAATTATCATGTAACTAACCACACTTTGTGTCCGAATTTACTGTCAGAGACTTTGATTTTGCACTCTCGATGAGTATAAGTGTACAAGTTAGACCTCAGTCACCAAACTATGTGGATAAAAATTAAAACATGTACAAGTTCTTGGTTCAAATAGTCAATGTCGTCTATCATGTAAATCTTAAAGTTTTAAGACATAAAGGGAGAATCCTGTTAAGAAATTAACAAAAGTTGCTCCCATCGTTTTCAATACTTACTCAGCACACCTCCAAGCAACTTTGGTAGTGGCAAGACAGGAATCAAAGCATCCTTGTCACTTCCAATGAGATTGGATTGGAAACTCCTCTTAGATGCGAGCCAAGATAGGTAAACATTTCAAGACAGGCTCCGATCGTTTTCTTTTTTGATGAATGGCAAAAACATTTCATCACTAAAAAAAATTTGTAAAGCCGTCCCGGTTTTTTTGGCCATTAGCATATTTGTTTGTGTGCATAAACGTTTTTGGTCAGCTTTGGTCCATTTTCTTAATACTAGTTGTGATGCACGTGCGTTGCACGTGATTAGTTTCAAAAGCTGTTTCGAGACCAATGAGATAACATATTGTCTTTATCAAATTATTTGAGGGAGGGACAACTAAAATTATCATGTAACTAACCACACTTTGTGTCCGAATTTACTGTCAGAGACTTTGATTTTGCACTCTCGATGAGTATAAGTGTACAAGTTAGACCTCAGTCACCAAACTATGTGGATAAAAATTAAAACATGTACAAGTTCTTGGTTCAAATAGTCAAGGTCGTGTATCATGTAAATCTTAAAGTTTTAATACATAAAGGGAGAATCCTGTTAAGAAATTAACAAAAGTTGCTCCCATCGTTTTCAATACTTACTCAGCACACCTCCAAGCAACTTTGGTAGTGGCAAGACAGGAATCAAAGCATCCTTGTCACTTCCAGAGATTGGATTGGAAACTCCTCTTAGATGCGAGCCAAGATAGGTAAACATTTCAAGACAGGCTCCGATCGTTTTCTTTTTTGATGAATAGCAAAAACATTTCATCACTAAAAAAAATTTGTAAAGCCGTCCCGGTTGTTTGGCCATTAGCATATTTGTTTGTGTGCATAAACGTTTTTGGTCAGCTTTGGTCCATTTTCTTAATACTAGTTGTGATGCACGTGCGTTGCACGTGATTAGTTTCAAAAGCTGTTTCGAGACCAATGAGATAACATATTGTCTTTATCAAATTATTTGAGGGAGGGACAACTAAAATTATCATGTAAATAAACAAATTGTGTCTGAAATTACTGTCAGAGACTTTGATTTTGCACTCTCGATGAGTATAAGTGTACAAGTTAGACCTCAGTCACCAAACTATGTGGATAAAAATTAAAACATGTACAAGTTCTTGGTTCAAATAGTCAAGGTCGTCTATCATGTAAATCTTAAAGTTTTAAGACATAAAGGGAGAATCCTGTTAAGAAATTAACAAAATTTGCTCCCATCGTTTTCAATACTTACTCAGCACACCTCCAAGCAACTTTGGTAGTGGCAAGACAGGAATCAAAGCATCCTTGTCACTTCCAATGAGATTGGATTGGAAACTCCTCTTAGATGCGAGCCAAGATTGGTAAACAAAGCATTATCCTCCGAGCAAAAACTTTCAAATGACGAAAGCATGAAAGCATATAGATCTCAATTCTAGCATGACTGTTTCACTGAGAGCGCACATTCAACTGCTAACAGGTCAATTTCTATAACAAAATTACGCACACTAAAAGCCAAAAGTAATTAGTCTTAAAGGTATTATTTTGATAGTGGTAATTTAGCATTTTATACCGGTGAGCCTAGCGTATCGATCCTTCTGATAAGTACGGCTGAACTATATTGGCACCATTTTTCCTTTCCTTCTTTGTTTTGAATTGTCCTTTTTAAAGACCAGACCAGCAGCAACAGCAAGACTCATTTCGAAAAAAGTATTTTCATGATAACTTTCAACAAGGAAAAATTCTACTTAATTTTCCTCTTGTGTTGAGCCACTTTTCTTAATTCTTGAAGCTATGGTCTCGGGTTGTCTAAGGCACCTCTCAAAATTTCGGCACCAATTGCAAGATCCTCGATTCTTTTCAACCCCATCATTGCCAAATGTAGCAGTGAATCACAAGGTGTAGATGCTGCAACATTCCAATAATCTTGAATGAAATAATATATCTTAAATAGTTTGACATTATACTACATCAAGTGAGAGCGAATTATAATCAAACCAAACTTCACTTAAAAACAAGAATATCGAAATATCGAAAACCAGCTAGCAATTAAATTTTAAATCTATGATCAGAATGTACATTGCATATGCACCAAATTAGATCCATTTAAAATAAAAAAGAATAGGGTCCGGTGGTACCCGATTTTGAAACATGTAAAAATGATCTAGAGATATGGTGCCACATAGTTTCTAAAGGTAGATGTGAACTATGGTACTTTTCAATGTATAAGATAATCAGATTGCTCTAGGTACTCGAAAATATGCCTCTTCCAGTTTAATTTTCATTTTTACCAACATTTTAAAGCCTTTTTCACCTTTTTTAGTTCTCAGTTGTTCTCCCAATTGATCAGCTTTCTAAATATACGAGCTTCAAGCTGCATACTCAGCCATATATAGGAGCAACTTGGAGAAGAGAAAGCTAAGTGGTTTTCTGCAGGATTTTTTTGCAGAAATAGAGCAGGTAATGGAATTGAGCGAGTAAGCAAGATATAGAAAGTAACCAGCTAATCGTACTGTACATAAAGCCTTAGAGCTTAGGTTAGAAGAGCAAAAGGCCCGCTGGCAAGGTGCCTGGCAGGAGATAAACCAAAAAAATAGGCTACAAGGGGGAAATAATTATAATTTTTAGGTTCAGATTAGTAATCCATGTGTAGTACTATGGTAGGAAGATGAGTACCCTTAATTTCTACATAGCATATGCAGGGCAGAGTGCTTAGTTTCACTAAAATCCAAGAAGACTGAAACCACTTCGCATATCATAAAGAAACTGCTAATCCAAAGGTCCAAATCATCCATTAGAGAGAATTCCCCTTCTTTTCACACTATATGGTTGTTCAGAGCAAACCTTGCAGTGGCTATGTATCTCCCAACAATGGCTGTAATTAAAAGAACAACACAAATCAAGGTATGGACAAAAGATCCCAACTGCATGTATTTTAATATGGAAGGGAAAAAATGACCCTTTTTCTGGTTGTTTGGACCAAAATTTGCACCCAAAAAAAAACCTATCTATATGCCAATAATTTCTTTAACACATAAAATAACAGAAACAAGATTATGAACAAAAAAGGCGTAAGGAAGAACACCAATAATCTATGGCTCCATATTTCAACTTCATAAGAATGCTGTCCAGAATATTCAAATTACTAAATTTTTGCACATCTTATATGTAAAATTGATTTTGGATAGGGAATTGATTTGCGTGGGCACAAAGTTGGGTCTGGACAAAAATTAAAAAGAAATCAAAAAGCACAATGCAGTTTTGGGAAGACTGAGTTGTCAACAGTCTAAAAACAGTTGTAGTTTCCTAAACCGGAAGATTAAGGTCGCTCACCTAAACTTGCCAACTCGGTGAGCACATCGTTTTCATTCCCTACTACAACATCACCTCTTTAGCGGCATTTTTAGCCTACGAAATTCACATCAGAATAGGAATTTTGCCAAACAGCTAAATACATCTTTTTATGTCTATCCTCAAAACCAGGACTAATGAGCAATATCCTTTGCAAGCACTAGGTAAGACAGTTCGGAAATGGTTCCTAAATCCTCTTTAACCTAACATATCCTACGTACCAATAATAATTAGTAAATCCCTTGTATTGTGTCCACCCAAGGCATAACCGGAACCACAGAAACAGATGATGTATATATATAGATAGACAGAAAGGCTCAGAGAGGAGACTTTCCAAGATAATCAAGGAGAACTTGTCCACCCACGGCCGAGAAAAAGAAACCACCTTCTATTTCTGTGTCTTTGTGTGATTTTTGTTGGTAGTAGTGGTGTCGGTGGTGGTGGTGATGGTAGCAGTAGTAGTGCCGGTGGTGGTAGTAAAAGTGGTGTGGCGGTAGCGGCAATGAAGATGGTGGTCGTAGGTTCATTATTGGAGAGATTCAAAAAAATGGGTAAGATATGTAAATAATTATTTAATTCAAGTAAATTGAAATCTCATAAAATCCGATCATTTTTTATCGGATTTCACACTATAGAAACAAATCAAGTCAAATCCCATGAAATCTAATTCCAATTTCCTTTTTTAATGTTCCAAACAACAAATTTTAAAATGAAATTCTATCAATTTCATCATTCCAAACACACTCTAAGTTTTGAGGACAAAGGAGGCGAGAACCTCAATAAACGCTAAAGAACAGACATCCTCTGTGATACCCAAGAGAAAGAGGGCCAAGTGGGTCTGTTCAATAAAATTGCTTGATTTGTATTCAATCCTGCGGAAGAATAGATATGATGTATTGACAGGCCATCAAAGAAAGATATCATACCAATGGATGAAAGACGACAGGGAAAAGGAAGGCCCGTACGTTTACTTTATTTTGTTTTTGTATTTAGTAATGATGATAAAAAAAAATGTTTTTTTCGTGTACTTTTACATTTTTTTAATTCCGTTTTGGATACAAATATCCAAACAGTAGCCAATATCATTTTTCCAAAAAAATAACTCAATGTCAGAAGCTGCTCCCTCCCTCTCTCTCCTCTCTAGCACCCCATACAGAACCATTGTTCACCCCTTCCATTCAGTTCTCTCTCTCTTCATCGTTACAGATCCATTGCCTCTCTTCATCGTCTTTCTTCGTCGTCAGCGCCTCAAAACCTGATTCCTCCGTCAATACCTCGACCTTCGGCAAACTCTCTCTCCCCCTCTCTCTCTATCTCTCTTCCTGTACTCTTTCTTCACCCACAACCCACAGACAACACCATCAACTCCCATCCGAAAGGAGATATCGCCGGAATCCATACGAAGGAGATCTTGCCGGAATCCAGACGAAGGAGATCTCGACGGAATCCATGGCGAGATGGCTGACCGAGACGATGACGAGTCACCCTGTGGCGGTGGCTGGACTGTGGCCCGTGGTGGTCGGCGGTGGAAATGGAGGGACTTGTGGGGTATTTGATGGGATTGAGGATGTTGGGATTACGGTGAGGGTAATGAAGGGGAAGGGGAAGGGGAAGGGAAATGGGGACACACAGAGCTGGGAACAGGGAAGGGGAAGGGGAAGGGGAAAGGGAACTCGTGAAGGGGAAGAGGGAGAATGGATCCAAAAAAGTTGGTAAAAATAAAAATGAGAATGGTAAACGTACAAGAAAAATTGAAAAAAATAATACGGAAAAAACTAAAAGTACAAAATTCATTTTTAAAACTGAATACTAAAATTTAAAAAACAAAAACAAAATACAGAATACAGAAAAAAATCTCGTAAGCGTACGGGCCCGAAGTCTTTCAACGTGTATCACATTGGGGATTTTCATCATTGGCTTTTTTAAAGCAAAACAGTGCATGACAGTGGTCATCCAATATGACATTGATGGAATAAACACAGGCTCTTAGGCATCTGATGGACATGCATTGGCATCTGGAAAAGCGATATGCTTCCCAGAAGGTGTAGTCCTAAGCACATATTCAATCTGTGGGCGCTCAATGGACTAGTAGAAGAGCGTGTAGACTGGTTCTCTCTAGTGACTGTGTTCCCTTTTCGGTCTAGTCTCGTATGGAAATTTTCGATGAGAATTTTTGGCAAGTCTTCGTTATTATCTACACTAGCAGGAGTTATGAGTGCAGCGAAAAGTCCGGTTGCTAAGCATACTGTACATCTTGACACCCTAGAAAGACCAACTTGCACTAATTCCTTTACCTTGTTAAAGGTCATTGATTTATGGATCAAATTCTCATGGAATTTCCATACATCAAATCACTGATGTATGGATCATATTTGCGTTGGAGGCATCAAATCACTAATTCCATACATCAGCGAAAAGTCTTCGTTAATGTATGGATCATATTTGCGTTGGAGGCATCAATTTCCTGGGTCATTTTCCTATTTTGGCAGTATGGTGTACTCCATCATAGCAGACTTCAGTCGCGTTACAACTGTGGATGTCAACCACTTGCTTGGCGTGTCCTTTGCTCCATTGAAGTAACATCGACATTTCTGGTTGCAGTGGTACCAAAAAAGCCATTGGCATTTGAGGCCAAGGATAGGCACAGCGCCTTGAGAGGTGCATTACGTTAAATCCAGCTCCTTTTTTACTAAATACCATTGTTAAATAGTTGTCGCTATCTTATGTGTACTCCAGGAATTGTGCTTCTGGTGCAATACATTTAGACCTTTTTCTACACTTTCTCAGATCTCTGTCCGCATTAAATTCAAAAAGAAAAAAAAGTTGGAAAAATGTTTTGCTGCCACCGGATTCTAGGAAGATAGCTACAATAATGTAGCGACAATTACTTGTCACCACATACAGTTTGTGACATTTCTGTTAACACTTTCAGCGACAATTCTTAACAATTTTTTTTATTTCCAGTTAGTAAAAGCTACTAAAGACATTTAGTCGCTATATGGGAGGTTGACATTATCTTCCTATAACTTAGACAATATTTTCTCAACAAGTTTGCTGCAATCTGGGTTGTAGGTAATTCGTGTAGCCATAAAGTGATTGCCGCTAAATATTTTTACTGACATATAATCACTGAAATTAAAAAAGTGCTGCTATGAATAGTGTTGCAAAATATGTCTGCAAATACACTAGCAATATTTAGTGATAATTAATCGTACTATTCAGAGGGTTGCATGCTATTCTTATTACCAAAGTTGCAGCCAAAATCTTCTCATAAAAAATAAAAAGAGAGAGACAAAGAGGAGAGAGAAGAAACAGAGAGATTAGTATTCGGATAGGGAATATTCTGTTGACACTATTACTTACGAATTGGAGTAATTTGGTCCATTCTATGATAAAAAAGTGCATTATACCAAGTTTTTAGCGACAAAAGAGGTGAGGACCTCAGTAAACGCCTAAAAATAGACATCCTCTAAGTTTAGAGTGAACATATAATACCCAAATGAAACAAGGCTAAATGGGTCTGTTCATTAAAGCTGCTGGTTTGTATTCAAACCAGTGAAAGGATAGGTATGATGTGTTGAGAGGCCATCAAAGAAAGATGGCATACCAATGGATGAAAGACGATATGGAAAAGGGGGTCTCCACTCCATTTCTCCCTTGGAGTGAACTTTGGTGTTTAGCTATCCGAAGTCTTTCGTCGTGTATCCGAAGTCTTTCGTCGTGTATCCGAAGTCTTTCAACAGGGCATGAAAAGTCGTCATCCAATTCACAACCACTGATTATTAGGCCAATCAAGTATAGTGCAAAACAGTGGGCTCCCCACCGACTCTACAGACGGCACGAAGAAGGAACCTAATATTAATGGCGTGGTGAGCAGGAATTTTTCCTATAAGCACATACTCTGTGTTTTCCTTGTTTCTGCCTCACCTACTAAATCCAACATCACATTCACGCATGGAGAGAGCTACTTGCTTCCTGCTTTTAGTAGCAGCAGTGTTCTTGTTACAATCTATGCGTATGAGTTGCTCGGCGACCCTTAGAAATGTAACCAGCATCACCACTGATGAATCCGCCCTACTCGCCTTAAAAGCCCGTGTTGTCACGCTAAATGCTTATGACATTTTAGCGACCAACTGGTCCTCTGCTACCTCAGTATGTAACTGGGTTGGGGTTATTTCCAGCCGTCCCCATAATAGAGTTGCAGCCTTGAATCTTTTAAACATGGGCCTGGTAGGCACCATACCTCCCCAGACATCGGAAACATCTCATTTCTTGTTTCTCTTGACATTAGCAACAACAGTTTCTCCGGCAGTCTGCCCGAGGAGATGGCTCATTTGCGCCGGCTAAGAGAATTGTTTGCAAGAGACAATGTGCTAAGTGGGGAGCTTCCCTCGTGGCTTGGCGAATTACGTCAACTTCAAGTGCTGCATGTCGGAAATAACAGCTTCTCGGGCACAATCCCACCATCTATTTGTAACGTCTCAACGCTTGAGAGGTTGAGTTTGAACTACAATTCTTTAAATGGAAGGATCCCGGAAGAGATTGGCAATCTTATAAATCTTAAAGCTCTTTCATTGTCGACGAACCAATTTAGTGGGCCAGTACCCAGCGAGATTGGAGGTTTATCGATGCTCAAGGAGTTATCTCTTGACAATAATAATTCCATGAAATCTAGTCAAATTTCATGAAATCTCATAAAATCCGATCATTTTTTATCGGATTTCACACTATAGAAACAAATCCAGTCAAATTCCATGAAATCTAATTTCAATTTCCTTTTTTAATGTTCCAAACAATAAATTTTGAAAATGTAAAATGAAATTCTATCAATTTCATCATTCCAAACACACTCTAAGTTTTGAGGACAAAGGAGGCGAGAACCTCAATAAACGCTAAAGATCAGACATCCTCTGTGATACCCAAGAGAAAGAGGGCCAAGTGGGTCTGTTCAATAAAACTGCTTGATTTGTATTCAATCCTGCGGAAGAATAGATATGATGTATTGACAGGCCATCAAAGAAAGATATCATACCAATGGATGAAAGACGACATGGAAAAGGAAGTCTTTCAACGTGTATCACATTGGGGATTTTCATCATTGGCTTTTTTAAAGCAAAACAGTGCATGACAGTGGTCATCCAATTCACACCTACCGACTATTAGGCCAGTGGTCTCCCCACCAATCTCCAGAAGGCACGAAGCAGGAATTTTTCCAATAAACACACTCTCTGTTTTCCTTGTTTCTGCCTCACCTACTAAATCCAACATCAAATTCACGCATGGAGAGAGCTACTTGCTTCCTGCTTTTAGTAGCAGCAGTGTTCTTGTTACAATCTATGCGTATGAGTTGCTCGGCGACCCTTAGAACTGTAAGCAGCATCACCACTGATCAATCCGCCCTACTCGCCTTAAAAGCCCGTGTTGTCAATTTAGACGCTCATGAAATTTTAGCAACCTACTGGTCCTCTACGACCCCCGTTTGTAACTGGGTTGGGGTCATTTGCAGCCGTCGTCATAATAGAGTTGCATCCTTGAATCTTTCAAACATGGGCTTGGTAGGAACCATACCTCCAGACATTGGAAACATTTCATTTCTTGTTTCTCTTGACATTAGCAACAACAGTTTCTCTGGCAGCCTGCCCAAAGAGATGGCTCATTTGCGCCGGCTCAGAGAATTGCTTGCAAGATACAATGTGCTAAGTGGGGAGCTTCCCTTGTGGCTTGGCGAATTACGTCAACTTCAAGTGCTGTATGTCGGAAATAACAGCTTCTCGGGCACAATCCCACCATCTATTTGTAACGTGTCAATGCTTGAAAGATTGAATTTGAATTACAATTCTCTAGAAGGAAGGATCCCGGAAGACATCGGCAATCTTGTAAATCTCAAATGGCTTGTACTAGAAGGAAATGACTTAACTGGCCAAATTCCGTCTAGTATTGGTGGATGTTACAAACTTGAACTAGTGAGGTTGGCGTATAACACACTTACGGGACCAATACCGAATGTGATTGGGAACTTATCAATGCTTAAGGAGCTAAATCTTCGCTTCAATACTCTCACAGGTTTGAATGTCATATTAACGAGAAAAAGGGCATTAACAGAGGGTGTAAGCCCCATCATGTTACTTGTAGCATTTAATTTCTCTATATGCTCATATAAAATGTTTCCTTACAACTACAAAATCTAAGCATTTTGCAGGCATCATTCCACCCGTTGCGAACTTAACTGCGCTTCAGACGTTGGATCTTACTTATTGCACTGGCTTGAAAGGTTAGAATGTCATTCCACTATTGTCACATTAGTTTCAGCACAATCTTTAAAGCTTGAGAGGTTTACTAAAATCTCAATTCACTAAAAGGAGGGATTCCGGAAGACATTGGCAATCTTTTAAATCTCAAATGGCTTAGTCTGTCGCGGAACGAGCTGAATGGCCCAATATTGGCTAGTATTGGTCGATGTTCTAAACTAGAAGTTCTTGCATTGTCGATGAACCGATTTAGTGGGCCAGTACCCAGAGAGATTGGAGGTTTATCGATGCTCAAGGAGTTGTATCTTGGTCAAAATTTCTTGACAGGTTTGAACATCATATGATATGTTATTGTCTAATGAGCTTATGTTTATGTATGCTCCTAAAATGTGGCTTCATTATAAGTATATATTTATTACAGGCACCATCTCGAGTTTCCTCTACAACATACCAAGTCTGCAACAAATTCAAATATTGTATTTGGCATCCAACAACTTCAGTGGATCGATACCAAGAGACATTGGGAACTTAACTATGCTTAAGCGACTAAATCTTTCTTATAACAAGTTGACAGGTACGTGTGGTGTCAAACGTTCCTCTGCTTCAAGTAATAAGCGTCACAAACAAAATCAACTGTGGAAAACCAACATAGTAACACTAAATCACAACAAAGAAAATATATGAAGTAATAACTCCGTGAATACAAATTCGAGATATTTTCATGGTTTATCTTAGAAGCCTCCATTAATTATAATTGAGTTCACATATAATATAAAATCATTTATGTCATTTATAGTCTCCAACAACGTATTATACTTGCAAGTTATTAGTTTTTATAACGTGAGAAGCCCAAATAAGAACCCCGTTTTTACACATACTGCTCACCTCAACTTCAATCACATATTAGTGCCCTTTTGCACCTATTACTCATTGACTAGCCCTGAAACCCGTGCGAAACACGGTCTTATTAATACTCATCTACTTAAAAAACTTTGAATTGCATACTAAAATATATTGCACAATTTATATTTTAATGATTATTTCATCAAAGAAAGTAACTTGTATATTCAAATGAGTGAACTTTCTACTAATAGAATAAAGTACCCCTCGTAGGGAAATATCAATAAATGATGTCCTTGAGCATGTATCTACTTTTGATTTGGTAACTATATAGAGCAACAAAAATTAAATGTTTGTTTGGTAGAAAAAAAAAGAAAAAAATAGACTACACTGAAAAAACATGTGGAGATAATATTGAGATTGACTCGTTATTGCTTCAGACATTTTTATTATGCTTCTATAAGTTTGTTCGAAAGTAATTTGCACATTTCTATGGCATGCCCATAAAATTAACCACATGTTAGTTTAATGTTGATTGAGACAATTTGTTATATATATATTTTTGAACCATATGGTTTATAAAAGTTATGGGAAATGAAAAATGGCCTCCCATCAAGTGCATCAGGTTTGTGGGTCGACCCCCTCAGTTTGACAATTGGGCCTTTTTATCTATCAATTTGGTGCAATTGAGGACAATTGATTTATTTTAGACAATATTGGCCTGGTAAAAGACACAACTGTCCTTCATATCTTTAACTGCTTTACCTTCTCTTCTTCAATCCTTCATCACCAACTCAAGCACCACCGCACCCATAACCACCCCAACTTATGAACCGCCGCCGCCGCCATCATATCCTCAATACTTGTGCTGCTGCCACAAAATCCATTCGTACCCCACTTGTTTCCAATCCCAAACCCAATCACCGAGCCACCTGCCTGCGCACAACCAAGCAATCGCTGAACACCATTTAAGGGCCTAAACCACCCAAAAATTACATATCCAACTACCACCTTAAGAACCACCGCCACAGCCGCCAATGAGCCTACCCCAGTAACCACCACTGCCACCAAGGATCCCACCCTAAAAAATACCTACCCACCTACCTGCAGCACCGCCAAGACATCGCCCATGACCATCAACAGAGAGATTGAGGTTTTTTTTGCCGGTTGTTAATGTTTGTGGAGGTGGGTTTGAATGGGACAGGGTGATGGTTCATGGCGGTGGCAGCATGAGCGGGCGCTCAGTCAACGATGGCTACGGTGGTGTGGTGAGGAGTAGGAAGGGTGGGCAGTGATTGATTGATTGCAACAAGTGCAGTGGTTGAGGAGATGAAGATGGAGGTGATGGTCGATGGAGGCCGCGGTGGCAGTTGGGGGTGGGAGGGGGTAGTGGTTTGATTGGCGGCAGCTACAGGTGTGGGTGAAGGGGACACTGGTTTCTACCTAGAATTTCTGCGGTTTATTTTTCTTGTTACAAAAAAATGTATTATACTAGGTTTTTAGCGCCAAAGGAGGTGAGGACCTCAACAAACGCCTAAAAATAGACATTCCCTAAGTTTAGAGTGAACATATGATACCCAAGAGAAAGAGGGCTAAACGGGTCCGCTCATTAAAACTGCTTGGTTTGCATACAATCCAGTGAAAGGATAGGCATGATGCTTCTGCTAGATGGTGGACTTGAATGAGATGTTACTCATTTACGGAAAATGAACTACTGCTAATATTAGTTGAACAAATTTTGGCGACAATCAATAGTCACTAAATATTTTTAGTGCTTTTCTCCAAAAACTTTTAGCGATAATTCTTAACACTATATTTTTTTAACATTACTAAATAAAAGCTACTAAAAACATGTAGTGACCATTAATTATCGCTATATGTGAAGTTAGAGGAAGAGTCTTTCCACCCAATCGCAGCCAAAAAAAATTTCGTATTAGCATACCACCCTTTTATCTCATGACAGATATGGATTTCAGCTACCTCCACATACCTCGACTTTCATAAGTACTCACGTCTTCTTCTTCTCCCTTGCAAGAACACGAAAGTTGAAGTAGATACGCAGTTATCAAGATCACTGCACCATCACATGTTAGAAGGTTCACAGACTGCGATCCATTGACAGGCCAGCAAAGAAAGATAGAATACCAAAGGATGAAAGACGATATAGAAAAGGAAGTCTCCACTCCATTTCCCCCTTGGAGCGAAGTTTGGGTTATGCTCCGAAGTCTTTCAGCATGAATCAAATTAGAGATTGTCAACAATGGCGTCGAATCTTTTGAAAACATTTCCAAAGTACAGCTACTATAAAGCATAACAGTGCATGAAAAGTCATCATCCAATTCACAACGACTGATTATTACGCCAATCAAGCATAGTGAAAAATGGTGGGATCCCCGCCAACTCTACAGAACTCACGAAGAAGGAACGTAATATTAACGGTGTGGTGGGCAGGAATTTTTCCAATAAACACATACTTTGTGTTTTCCTTGGTTGTGCCTCACCTGTAAATCCAAAGTCACATTCATGCATGGAGAGGGCTATTTGCCTCCTGTTTTTAGTAGCAGCAGTGGTTTTTAGACAATCTCTGCGTATGGGTTGCTCGGTGCCCCTTAGCAGTGTAACCAGCATTACCACTGATCAATCCGCCCTACTCGCCTTAAAAGCCTGTGATGTCGCTTTAGCCGCTCATGACATTTGAGCGACAAATTGGTTCTCCGTTACCCCCCTTTGTAACTGGGTTGGGGTCATTTGCAGCCACCGTCACAATAGAGTTGCAGCCTCGGATCTTTCAAACGTGGGCATCGTAGGCACCATACCTCCACACATTGGAAACATCTCATTTCTTGCTTCTCTTGACATTAGCAACCACAGTTTCTCTTGCAAACTGCCCAAAGCGATGGCTCATTTCCGGCTACAAAGAGAAAAGCTTGCAAGACACAATGACCTAAGTGGAGAACTTCCCTCGTGACTTGGCGAGTTACGTCAACTTCAAGTACTGGAGGCACAATCCCACCATCTCCTTATAACGTATCAACGCTTGAGAGGTTGAATTTGAACTGCAATCTTGCAAGTCTCAAATGGCCTGTACTATATGAGAATGACTTAACTGGCCAAATTCCATCAAGTATTGGTGCATGTTACAAACTTGAAGCCGTGACGCTGGCATATAACAAAATTAGTGGATCAATACCAAATGTGATTGGAAATTTATCAATGCTTAAGCAGCTAAGTCTTGGCGTCAACACTTTCACATGTTTAGTTACCACGCCTCTTGTGGTCATAGATGGATCTTTTAACAAGGAAAGGGCATTAACAGAGGATCGAAGCCCCATCATGTTATGTTTAGCATTTAATTTCTCTGTATGATCATAGAAAATGCTTTCTTTCAACTAAAAAATCTAAGCATTTTGCAGGCGTCATCCCACCGGTTGGGAACTTAACTGCGCTTCAAAAGTTGGATCTTACTTATTGCACTGGCTTGAAAGGCTAGAAATTCATTACACTATTGTCACATCAGTTTTAGCAAAATATTTAAAGCTTGATGAGAGGTTTATTAAAAATTCAACTTACTACCAGGAGGGATTCCGGAAGACATTGGCAAACTTTCAAATCTCAATTGGCTTAGCCTGTCGCGGAACGAGCTGAATGGCCCAATATTGGCTAGTATTGGTCGATGTTCTAAACTAGAAGTTCTTTCATTGTCGATGAACCGATTTAGTGGGCCAGTACCCAGAGAGATTGGAGGTTTATCAATGCTCAAGGAGTTATATCTTGGTCAAAATTTCTTGACAGGTTTGAACATCATATGAATTGTTATTGTCTAATGAGCTTCTGTTTAGGTATGCTCCTAAAATGTGGCTTCATTATAAGTATATATTTACAGGCACCATCTGGAGTTTCCTCTACAACATACCAAGTCTGCAACAAATTCAAATATTGTCTTTGGCATCCAACAACTTCAGTGGATCGATACCAAGAGACATTGGGAACTTAACTATGCTTAAGCAACTAGATCTTTCTTATAACAAGTTGACAGGTACGTGTGGTGTCAAACGTTCCTATGCTTCAAGTAATAAGCGTCACAAACAAAATCAACTGTGGAAAACCAACATAGTAACACTAAACCACAACAAAGAAAATATATGAAGTAATAACTCCGTGAATACAAAGTCGAGATATTTTCATGGTTTATCTTAGAAGCCTCCATCAATTATAATTGAGTTCACATATAATATAAAATCATTTATGTCATTTATAGTCTCCAACAACGTATTATACTTGCAAGTTATTAGTTTTTATAACGTGAGAAGCCCCCCAAATAAGAACCCCGTTTTTACACATACTGCTCACCTCAACTTCAATCACATATTAGTGCCCTTTTGCACCTATTACTCATTGACTAGCCCTGAAACCCGTGCGAACCACGGTCTTATTAATACTCATCTACTTAAAAAACTTTGAACTGCATACTAAAATATATTGCACAATTTATATTTTAATGATTATTTCATCAAAGAAAGTAACGTGTATATTCAAATGAGTGAACTTTTTACTAATAGAATAAAGTAACCCTTGTAGGGAACTATAAATAAACAATGTCCTTGAGCATGTATCTACTTTTGATTTGGTAACTATATAGAGTAACAAAAATTTAAAGTTTGTTTGGTAGACAAAAAAGGAAAAAATAGACTACACTGAAAAACATGTGGAGAATTTATGAGATTGACTCGTTACTGCTTCAGACATTTTTATTATGCTTCTATTAGTTTGTTTTGAAAGTAATTTGCACATTTCTATGGCATGCCTATAACATTAATCACTTGTTAGTTTAATGTTGATTGAGACAATTTGTTATATATATTTTTTGTACCATATGGTTTATAAAAGTTAGGGGAAATGAAATATGGCCTCCCATCAAGTGTATCAGGTTTGAGGGTCGACCCCCTCGGTTTGACAATCGGCCTTTTTTAATTATCAATTTGGTGCAATTGAAGACAATTGATCGATTTTTGACAAAATTGGCCTGGTAAAAGACACAAATGTCCTTATTATCTCTGATTGCTTTACCGTCTCTTCTCGATCCTTCATCGCCAACTCAAGCTCCATCGCACCCATAACCACCCCCAACTTATCATGCCCTCAATACTTGAGTTGCTGCCACAAAATACATTCGTATCCCACTTGTTTGCAATCCCCAACCCAACCATCGAGACACCTGCCTGCGCACCACCAATCAATCGCCCAACGCCATTAAAACGCCTAGCCCACTCTAAAATTACCTATCCACCTGCCACCTTAAGAACCACCGTCGCAGCTGCCAATGAGCCTACCCCAGTAACCACCACCACCCCTAAGGATTCCACTCTAAAAAAGACCTGCCCACCTACCTGTGGCGCCACCAAGACATCGCCCGTGACCATTAACAGAGAGATTGAGGTTTTTTTTCAGGTTGTTGATGATTGTGGAGGTGGATTTGAATGGGACGGGGTGATGGTTCATGGCGGCAGCAGCGTGAGCGGCACTCGGTCAATGAGGGCTACGGCAGGGTGGTGAGGAGTAGGAAGGGTGGGCCGCGATTAATTGATGGCAACAAGTGCAGTGGTGGAGGAGATGAAGATGGAGGTGATGAGCCAAAGGTAGTCGATTGAGGCGGTGGTGGCGGTTATGGGTGGGAGGGCGGCAACGAGTATGGGGGAAGGGGGCACTGGTTTCAGCCTAGAATTTCTGGGTTTTTATTTTTCTTGTTACGTGAGGGCGGCAACGAGTAAACACCTAAGAATAGATATTCTCTAAGTTTAGAGTGAACATATGATACCCAAGAGAAAGAGGGCTAAACGGGTCCGCCCATTAAAACTGCTTGGTTTGCATACAATCCAGTGAGAGGATAGGCATGATGCTTCTGCTAGATGGTGGACTTGAATGAGATGTTACTCATTTACGGAAAATGAACTACTGCTAATATTAGTTGAACAAATTTCGGCGACAATCAATAGTCACCAAATATTTTTAGTGACTTTTCTCCGAAAACTTTTAACGATAATTCTTAACATTTTTTTTTAACATCACTAAATAAAAGCTACTAAAAACATGTAGCGACCATTAATTATCGCTATATGGGGGGTTAGAGGAAGAGTCTTTCTACGCAATCGCAACCAAAAAAAAATTCATATTAGCATACCACCCTTTTATCTTATGACAACTATGGATGTCAGCTACATCCACATTCCCCGACTTTCATAAGTACCCACGTCTTCCTTTTCTCACTCGCAAGAACACGAAAGCTGAAATTGATACGTAGTTATCAAAATCACCGTACCAATCACGTATCACAAGGTTTACACACTACGATATATTGATAGGCCATCAAAAAAAGATAGAATACCAAAGGATGAAAGATAATATGGAAAATGAAGTCTCCCCTCCATTTCTCCCTTGGAGCGAAGTTTGGGTTTTGCTCCGAAGTCTTTCAACATGTATCAAATTTGATATTTTCAACATTGGCGTCGAATCTTTTAAAAACATTTCCAAAGTACAACTAGTATAGAGCATAACAGCGCATGAAAAAGTCGTCATCCAATTCACAACCACTAATTTTTTATTTTTTTTGTGGGTAAAATGTCATTTTATTCCATGAAAGCTCAAATCACTGTACAAGAGTATACATCTTAGTCTTGGCTATTTACTGTAGCATGATTACAAGGTGTATTGAAAAAATTCATCTACTTATCTATTAAGCTGTTATGATGTATTCAGGGAGTCCCCATGCATGACATAGCTGATTGTTTAAGCTGTGGGCAGGAGATTTCTTCCAGCTTAGCACCCTATGTTTAATCATCAGCTGGATTTTCTGGAAGCATACTTCCTCTGGCTTTTGTTCTTGCTTGAATATTCTCAAGTTTCTCTCATTCCAAATGGTATAAACTGTGACTGCCAATGCTAGTTTCCTTAGCCTAGCAGAGAAGCTTTTCCCTCTGAACATACATGAAGCCTGGTTTAGGAGTTGTTGCCAATTCATCAATGGTAATCTAATTAGCAGCTTCTGAAATACCATGTGCCATAGGTTCTTAGCAAAATTGCATTGCACAAATAAGTGGCTTCCTGTTTCCTTTTCAACATTGCACATAGAGCATCCATCTTCTGTGGTGTAGTTCCAGGCTTTCAATTTATCCCTAGTTCTCATACCCCATTTACATAGCATCCATAAAATTAGAGCAAATCTAGGTATATGGCCAGGGAACCATAATAGCTTCCACCAGGGAGCTATATTAGCAGAGTATCTGAGCTCCTCCCAGGCAGAGTTAATGGTGAATTTCCCATTCCTTTGCAGATTCCACCATATTTTGTCCTTAGTATGCACCTGAGGCATAGCTAGTCCAGTTATTTCTTCTTTCTATTTCCTCATAGCTTGTGATCTTACCTGAGGTATTTGCCAAGAACCATTAGTTATAATAGCTGCTACCTTGCTATTTATAGGTAGTCCAGAGTCATAGTTCATTCTTTGGCCAAATTTCTCTAATAAAGGCCCTCTTGGCATCCAATTGTCCAGCCACAACCATGTATTTGTTCCATCACCAATTTTGTATGATATGTGGGACTTCATCATAGTCCTAAGCTTCAACAGTTTGCACCAGCTCCAAGATAAGTCTGCAGGAGCCTTGAAGGTCCAGAAATGGTGTTGTTTTATGATGTAAGTATGGCACCATTTCACCCAAAGTGAGTCTTTCTTGCTAGCAAGGTCTCATATATGTTTACAAATAGCTGCCTTATTCCATTCTTTCAGCCTTTTTAAGCCTAAACCACCTTCATTCTTTGGGAGACAGAGGTCTTTCCAAGCTACCTTAGCTTTAGTGCACTTAACCTCCTTCCCATGCCATATGAAAGCTCTAATTTTAGCTTCAATCTGATGGATAATACTCTTTGGCAGTGGAAACATAGAGCACCAGTAGACTTGCATACTGAATAGCACTAAGATAGCCACTTGAACTCTTCCTGCATAAGATAGGTGCCTTGTAGCCCAACAATTGATCCTCTTTGTGAGTTTCTCTATTAATACCTGGCAATCCTTTGATTGTAGTTTAGTAAAAATCAGTGGGACACCAAGGTAAGTGACTGGGAGCTCCCCCTTTGAAATTTCAAGGATTCGGAGGATTTGTGTAGCAATATTGTCATCCACTCCAGCCATGAAAATTGAACTTTTTTGCAAATTAAGGCTCAGCCCAGAGAACTCACCAAACTCATTAATAGCTTGTTTGACCCTTGTGACTGAGTAAGGGTCAGCAGCAGATAGTATGAACAAGTCATCTGCAAAACCTAGATGGTTGATATGTAAGTCTTTGCATTTTGGATGGAATTTGAAATCATCTTGGGCAGTGTATTCATCCAACATCCCAGAGAAGGCCTCCATAACCAATAAGAATAGATAAGGGGAAATTGATCCCCTTGTCTAAGCCCTTTTGCACTAGAGAAATATCCCTCCATTGAGGCATTAAGGTTTATTGAAAACTTGGTAGTATTGAGGCATATCATAACCCAATTTACATATCTAGTAGGAAACTTGAGCACCTCTATAATCTTCCTCAAAAAGTCCCAACCAACTGAGTCATATGCCTTTTGGATGTCAATTTTAATAACACATCTAGCCCCTCCTCCTTGTCTATGATAATTCCTGCATATTTCTTGCATAAGCAAGATATTATCTGCAATCTGTCTGTTCGCTACAAAAGCTGACTGCCTTTTGCTAATAATGGTAGGCAATACTGCTTGGATCCTTTTGCATAGGATTTTAGAGATGCATTTGTAGATTACATTGCAACATGCTATAGGTGTGAAGTCTTTCATAGTATTGGGGCAAGGAATCTTTGTGAATTAAAGTAATTCACAACCACTGATTATTATGCCAGTCAAGCATAGTGCAAAACAGTGGGATCCCCACCAACTCTACAGAAGGCACGAAGAAGGAACGTGATATTAATGGTGTTTTCCTTGTTTGTGCCTCACCAGCTAAATCCAAATATGGTTTGAACTTCTTTATGTAGTTTCTTTACAGGTTTGAAAATCATATGAACTCTATGTTATGAGTTTATTTACAGACACTATCTCGAGTTTCCTATACAATATATCAAGTATGGAACAAATTCAAGTGTTGGGTTTGTCATCCAACTACTTCAGTGGGCTGATAGCAAGAGACATTAGGAACTTAACTATGCTTAAGCAACTACATCTTTCTTATAACCAGTTGACAGGAACGTGTGGTGTCCATTGTTTCCTCTGCTTGGATCAAAGGATCACGTATTAAGAAAATATATTGCATTTGTAAGTTATTACTAGGGGAAAGTAGGGAATGACCCCCTCTACTTTACACGTTGTGTGTTTTGCCTCCCTCCACTTTAAACTTAAGCACTAAACCCCCCACAGTTTAGGAAAATGGACACAGTTAATTGACCGTAACAGATCTTTGTAAAATGTCATTTTTATCCTTCCATATAACCTTCAATTTTTCAGGAAACCCGTGCAATCTCTCTATGCCTTCTCTCTATGCCCAAACCCATTTCTTCTTTCTCTCTAAAATTTTTTTGGGAAGCATGCCCAAACCAGTGTAATCTTCTCTGTTAATCCCCATATGCGTCACGTCGCCGATCTACTGAACGAAGAGTGGACCAACTTGGAAATCTTACGGATCTGCTAAACCGTGTGAAGGAGAAGGGGATGAGAAGCAGCAAATGGCCCCTGTGCGTGATGGGGATGTGTTGTTGGCGAAGTGCGGGTAACGGCATGTAAAAAAGAGGACTGCTGAGGACAGACATGTGAAGGCTGTTTCAACAGTGCGTAAGGGTGTTTGTATGCATGAAAGGGGTGCAAAAGAAGGGGGAAAACAACAAGAAAAGGGGCTGCTCCTGCTGCTGTAATTTGGTGTGCGCGCAAGGTGGAAAGGAGGGAAGAAAGGGGTACCGTGAGGACTTCCAGGTAAGGGACTGTTGGCGTGGTATTGTGGCTTGTGTAATGGCGCGTTAAGGACCCCTGAAGTGTGGAAAGAAAAGGGGGATGGGAAGGACTGTAATAGAGCTATCAAAGGGCAGCAGCTTTGTGAAGCTTTTGTGTGTGTTTGTGAAGGTGAAAAAGGGCATCAGCTGCGTGGGATTTTTGTGGTTTTTTTGCATGTATGCAAAGGTGTGAAAGGAAGGTGAAAGACTACTGTAATGGGCTGCCAAAGGGCAGCAGCCGTGTGAGGTGTTTTATGGTGCTTTTGTGTGTGTGCAAAGGTGTAAAAAGGAAGTGGTGGACTGCTGTATTTGGGGATGCCAAGGGGCAGCAACTGTTTATGAGGAGCTGGTTGTACAAGAAGCAAAGCCACGAAATGATTTGTGGACTAATTCCTTCTTATTTGTTTGGGTGTATCTGAGAGCCTACGATGCTGTGTATAGCCGTTAATTAAGCTTGGGCGAAGGATTATACCGGTATAGTGGCTCCAATGAGGCCTTTGTAGAATTTCAGGCTGCTTCTAGGTGAAATTTTTTTTTTCCTCCTTTTGAAGAGGCAGAGGGGGGGGGGTGGGGGGATGAGTATAATTTCTACGTAATTTTTGCCAATGAATCTTTATATCAAAAATATATCTTTATTAGTTAAAAAAACATGGAGATGTGGGTAGAGAACCAAAATATAGTTGGGATGTTAGAAGAGGAAGAAAGGAGGCTGCAAATGGGTTTGGTAGTGGAAGAAATGAGGGTAAAGGATGAAGTTTTGTGTTATAAAGAGAGTATAAGGGCATTTTGGTCTTAAAAAAATACCTTTAGGGCGCCAATGCTTTCCCTCCAAAAAACGCAGCTAAGTTGGATGATTTCCGTCCATTGTGCCCATTTTCTTAAACTGTGAAGGGGTTTAGTGCTTAAGTTTGAAGCGGAGGGGGGTAAAACGCACAACGTGTAAAGTAAAGGGGGTCATTCCCTACTTTCCCCTTATTAGTATTCATATCATGAGAAGCCGAAAGAAGCCCCCCATTGTCAAACATATGGCTCTTTAACTTCCACCACATATTAGTTCCCTTTTGCACCTACTGCTCGTTGACTAGCCTTGAAACCCGCGCTAAGACGGCCTTATTAATACTCATCTACTTAAAAAAATTTGAACTGCAAAATAAACCCTATTACATAATCTATTTTGCAATGGTTATTTCATCAAAGAAAGTCACGTTTATTTTTAAATGAGTGAACTTCCTATTAAAAGAATAAATTAAACCTTGTGGTGAAATACCAATAGGCGATGTCCTTGAGCATGTAGTTCATTTTGATTTGGCAACTGTATAGAAGAACAAAGTAATTTGCACATTCCTATGGCATGCTAATATACCACCCCATCCCCCCCCCCCCCCCACCCACCCCAAACCATTCCTTCATCCGTCAAGTATTTGGGGTTTGTGGGTGACTCCTTTGGGTATTAACTTTGACAATTCACCCTCTTTATCTATCACTTTGGTGCAATTGAGGACAATTAGTCATATTCGGACAAAATTGGCCTGTAAAAAGATACGAATGTCCCTCCTATCTCTATTTGCTTTATCTTCTTTTCTTTAATTCTTTATTACCAACTCAAGCACCTCCACACACACAACCACCCTAACGCAAGAACCACCACTGCAATTGCCATCATACCCACAATACTTGAGTTGTCACCACAAAATCCACCCATACCACCACCAACCACCAATCTCCAACCCCAATCCAACCACCTATCCACCTGCATGTACATCACCAAGCCATCGCCTATCACCATCAACAGGCTAAAACAACCAATCCACCTGCCACCTTAAGAACCACCTATGCAGCCGCAATGAGCCTAGCCTAGTGGTTACCACTGCCACTAGGAATGCGACCCCACAAACACCTACCTACCTACATGCAACTCCACGAAGACATCGTCCATCACCATCAATATAGAGATCAGGGTTTTTTTGTGCAAAAGGTTGATGTTTGTGGATGTGGGCTTGAATGGGACGGGGTGATGGTTCATTGTGATGGCAGCTTGAGGGATCCGAATCATCTGCTGTGGCTAGGGTTATAGCAGGCATGCTGTAGCGCCAGTCATAGCCGTCCGATCGATTCAAGTGGGAAGAGGCCGCCCAAATTAAGCCACGTCATCCAGCCATTTACTCTTCCCCATTACCGCTCTACCGACCAAACCTTCTTATGCCAAACCAAGCGTCTCTCTGTCCGTCTCCCTCCCCAATTCCATCTGTCGGCGATGACAACACGTCCACCTCCAACCCAATTTCACGCCAAATGAATCCCCTCCATCCTCTCTCTCTCGACCTCCAAATCCATTTGCCGACGGCGACTACTCCTCCACCTTCCGGCGACGACGACGATCCACCACCTCCGATACCGTGACGGCACATCTGTTAAATCAAGCAAGAACTTTTTGACTTTTAAAAATCAATCATCAACAACATATGAATGATTAAGCACTTGTGTTCGTAGAACTTCGAACCATTTGATTATTTAAACTGACCTATGTGATCCCGACCACTTTAACTCATGAGGTGATACTTATTTATTAGTGATTGCAGTTCAATTTTGACTCAACTTTATACGTCCCCTTGGTGTAGACCTTGAGAAGCCATGAGCACAATCTTGGACCCATGACTAACCGTAGAGGTGTTATAGCAGTAAGGTGGAGGTGTCGCCGCCATAAGATGGAGGTACTGTCGCCGGAAGGTGCCGTCAGGCTACGGTTTGGAGCCCACGAATCGATTTAGCACATGGAGAGAGAGGAAGTTGTCATGAAGTGCTTGATTAAAGTACCCATGGATCACCGTCGCCGGATTTGGAGGTGTCGTCGCTGTTGTAGAGAGAGAGAGAGACGCTGGGTTTGGCGTGAGAAGGTTGGGTCGGCAGAGAGGTAATGGGGAAGAGTAAATGGCTGGCTGGATGGCGTGGCTTAATCTGGGCTGTCTCTTCCCACCTAACTCGATCGGACGGCTGTGACTGGGGCTACAACATGCCTGCTGTAACCCTAGCCACAACAGGTGATCCGGATCCCAGCTTGTGAGGGTGCTCAGTCATTGATAGCTGGGGTAGGGTGGTGAGGGGTAGAAGAGTGGGCGATGGTTGATTGATGGCGACAAGTGCGGTGGAGGAGGAGGTGATGGGCCAACCGAAGTCGATTGAGGCAACAGCGAGGATTAGAGGAGGGATGGGGTAGTGGTTTAATTGGCGACGACAGGGGGCGTGGGGACAGAGGGCGCTGTAACCAACCTAGAATTTCTAGGGTTTTATTTTACTTTTTACAAGAGAAGTTTGGAATTTTTGTGAGAAAGTTAAGGTATTTTTTTAATTTTACGGCCGTATTTGATAAATTAGGGGGAAGGGGGGGGGGGGGGGGGGGCATTTGTCATTTCCTCTAAAAGTTAACCAAATGACTAAGTAAATAACAATAAGATAGCGCTTTTACAAGCACATAAAATCATCAGCAAAAGTATATAGATTAAATAGCAAGATCGATATTTTGTCGCACGAGGCAATCATACAATGCTTAAAAAGTTTAGCCGACATGACTGAATAAGATAGCTTTAACCTTCGTAGTAAGAAATTGTTGAACATAATTCAACCAGGATTTAACAAATAGACAATAAACATGCTCACTACTAGCTTTTTGAAATTTTGTATGCAATTCTATTTCTAGATATCTAGCTTTTTTTCTTTTCATTTCAGAGTGTGTTTTTAAGAGTATACAAGTCAAATAATGTCATAATATGTTGGTATATTGCTAAGATAGAATTTAGAATGCCCTAAAGTTTAAATACACATAATTAGAACATCATAGAAAAAGATATGTTTACAGTTTTTCCAAAATAAAATTATTTGAATTTGTCTTGCTCTGTCCACCATATATAACATATATATACATTTACTTATTTTAGATTTATGGGAGCGCCTATTTTGCACCTTAAATGCTTACCCGCAACTTATTTTTTTGGTAAATCGTAACGTGACAAACTATGGTGTGAAAATAAACATCCTCTACCTTTGTTTTTGAATATCATAAGGTTATAATTCTACTTTATCATTTTTATATATCTCATATTGAATTTGTAAACTATGATATCTTTATATTTAATCTTCGTGGACAACGCAAAACCTTAAAATAAGCAAATCATTAACCAAAATATAATAAAAAAATTTAACCAACATGTTTACTGTGTTAGATTCATCTTCAAATATACCAAGGCTGTCAATCGAGTTAGAATCTAGCTTAACCATAATATAGCTACTTATCGTTTTTAAGTTATGTTTTATCCATAGTTGTTTTTTCTATATGTATAGTGTTTTCTTTTCGTATTATAGAGCGCTTTTACAGGTATAATAATTAAATTAGGGTCCTAATATATAAGTGTAATGCTAATGTAGAACTTAAAAATGCTTAAAGTGGAATTAATAGTAAAACAAGGTCACATTAAACAAATTTGGATCATATTTTCTTCCAATGAAGTTTATCTTCTTCCGATTAAAGTTTACTTAGTTCATCTCATACTTTTTCTACTACATTGTATAGAAACTTTGTTAGATTTGTGTTAGATTTATGGGAGCCTCTACACCCATGTGTGCTTCTCTATGCTTCACACTTTATTACTTGGCAAAAAAATAAAAAAGCTTCCAGCGTTGCACTTTTTGACGACAAAGTATGGTGCATAAAAAGAACTTGTTTACAAGGTTTCAATTTTACGTGTTATGTTTAAAAAAATAAAAACTGGGTTATCAAACACCCACTTGTTTTTGTAAAAAAAATAAAATTAAGCTGCTCTTTAATTTTTTTTATTTTTTTTTGGGAAACTGAAAACCAAAAAAATTAAGTGTCGTCAAACAGAGCCTAGTAACAACCATATTTAAATGAGGATAGAACGGAAAGGCAATCCAACATTACCAACCTTCTTGAAGTTTGCGCAAGAAGTGATCAATAAATTTAGGGATGGAGAGAGTATATAACAAGCAAAAGCAAAGAGTGAGGTAAAATTCAACGATAACCTTTTTGCAGGAATATTTTGGTTTTTTTTGCATGATACATCATCAAACTATCAGGGGCGGAACCCGAAAGTCTAATCGCGGAGGGCCAAAAAGTCATAAAAAAATATTAATGGCTAACATAAAAATATTTAGAAGGTTCAAGTTCACATAAAAAATCAAAAATCAAAAACATATTATAATTAGTCTTCATATTAAATAAGTTAAGTGCAAAATAGATTGCTCACCCACATCAATTTAACTACTAATTCTATAGTAAATATATTATCCATAGTGAATTATTTGACTTGGTAAGATTAGTAACAATAAATTGCTTATCTTACATGAAAGAAGCTGAACTCTTAATGCATAAATGTATTACTAATGTGATTATCAATTGTATGAGTACAATAGTAACATATAAGTTAACGTATAATACAAATTTTAAGTAATTGTTTTTTTTATTTTGATGTACTTTAATATATATATATTTTTTTTGTAATATAAATTTTTAGAATTTGGAATTTGAAAGAACGAAGATAGATTAAGGGAATGAGAAAGACAAATATATGACGGTCAGTGGCACAAAAAATAAAAAATACAACAAAAGTATACTCAAATTAATTAATCTTATAATATAATGACATTTTCGTATGTTTTTCGATTAACTAATAAGTTAAAAAAAGGGGGGGGGGGGGTGGGTTTCCTAAAAGTTGAGGGGGGAGGGGGTGCCATGGCCCCCCTTGTCATGTGGGAGGTCCGCCCCTGCAAACTATATTTTCAATATGAAATACAATTCTAAACACTCTATATTAAGTGAAAAATATCGCGTAAGGTCTCCAATATATCCTTGGATGGAGTCCTTATTTGTTGATAAGTTGATTTTCGTATAACCCTTGTATAATGAAAACAAATTACTCTCAAATGCGATCATCAGTTGCCTGCAAAGTAAAGCAACGGCCGTGATGTGATGATTCTCCCTGCGAAAACCCTAATTAGGGCCGGTGCAAATGGGAAATAGTAGGGGAGCGGGGAGCGTGGGGGATGTGGTTTTTGATAGAACAGCGGGAGAATCTTCTGAAGTTTAGACTTGGCATAGAACAAGAGAAGCAAAAGAGAGAGGTTGACTCGACACTGGGGAAATGAAGAGGGAAGGGAGAGGAAGCCCTGCTGGTCACCAGCGAACTGTTGGGTGATGGCAAACGGCGACGAGAAAAAGGGAAGCAGCCGGCACAAAGCGGGGGAGGGGGGACCTGGAAGGGAGGGGGGTGGTTGGGGGAAAGAAGGGGAAAAGGGAGAGGAGGCATCGTCGATCGCTGGAAGACGGCGACGAGTTGCGACGGTGGATCACGACATTGGGATGTTATGGTAGGTGGTGTTGGGATAGTGGGCAGATGGTGTAGAGGTGTGATGATTGCGCGCGGTGGCTTGAGGCGGCGATTGATGGATGGTAGGCAGGGAGGAGAGGGGGCAGAGCTGGGTAGGGGAATTAAGGGGGTGGGAAATGGGTTGGGTAGGGGAGGGCATCGGCTGTAAGGAAGAGGGAAGGGATAGCGACTGGGAAATTAGGGTTATAAAACCCAAATTTGGAAATTAGGGTTTTGAATTGTATAGTGTATATCAAGGCTAGTATTGGCATTTTAGAAATATATATCGATGACATCAGCATAAGTATATGATTTTTTAACGGATCTGGGAAAAACAGACATAGCTGATATATTTTTTAAAAAAATTGTCACGGTATGTTGTATTTTAAACTTAGTGTCTTTGACTGTAATTTCACTCTAACCTCAGGAATATTGCCATAATTATCCACATTTGTTAATCGTGCATTACATTGAAAAAATAACGTGATGATGTGTCGCACAAAAAATATCATTGCATTTTCTCTTTATTTATTTCATAAAATAGCCCAGGAACCGGAGCCAAACTCAGGCCAGTTAACAAAATATACAGTATATTAAAGCTCTAAAAGGTGTATTAATGCATACAATAAAACATGAAACATAAAGGAAGTCAATATCTTATAACCTACTTCTGATTAAACTATAATTATTGGTAAGGGAGATTTTGCCTAAGAAAGCTTTTTGTATAAAGAATAAGATGAGGGCCAAATTTAATAAGGACTAACTTAAATAAAATATCAAAAAATTTGTTATGATAGCTCCTTTGTACCAGCATCAAGTAATATATGAAGGCTATAGTACTCTTAAGTTCCTTTAGTGGTCCAACATGTATCCATTAAAAATCAAGTCTCTTAACTTGAAAAGTTATGTTAAGAATTATGTTTGGAACCACAAAGACCATAGTTCATTCTTATCTTTGTCATGAACCATTGTTTAAAGTTTTCACCGACTTATCAAGATACGTACCTAATATACAGCGGAACATCTAATCATCTCATACACAATTAAAATTGAAGGCTTGATTAGATTGCCATGTAATTATTATGTAACAGTTGTATATACAAGTTTGCTTTGCGTTAAAGTGTCATCGTTCGATATTGTCTTCTTTAATTTTTTTTTTCACATCATCAAGTAGCATTCAAATAAACACTTTCTTAACATTTAGAATAATTGAATAGTCTGGCTGATAACATGTAACATTAACTAGTAAAAAACAATTATAGTTGTGTTTAAACAAGAGTGACGCTATTCATTTTGCATTCTTAATGCTTATATATTTTATTTTATTTTTTTCATTTCGGTTTATAGAGTTTTCAAGGTGCTAATAACCAGTCATAAATTCTTAAGGTTATTCTAGTGATTAAGTAAAAACTTAAAATTATCAGAGTTGTATTTCACATTTTATAGGAGTTAGAGACATTTTATTACTTTCAGTTTAGTTCTTACTTTGCAAAATAGTTCTAACAGAATGACCAAATGATATCGAATGTTCTCATACGTCTTTTTGTAATTCTTGTAAATTGCATCTTATGAGTTTGATAGAGGTGATGTGTCCTTATTTTGGAGTATTTTGAGGTGTTTATAGTCAAAACTAAGACTTAATATGTAAGTACACTCACAAAACTGAGTTTAGAAGGTTTAAATTTCTTTTCCACGTCTTATCTACAGGTCTACTATGTATGTGTCACAGAGTTATAGTTCTTGCAACCAATAAAGGCCTTCAATGGTTTTTTCTCGTGGATACTTTACTTTATCACAACATACTTTAACTTTTATAAACTACATTTTGTCAGCTTTTACTTACGACTCAATGAGCTTATAAACCTTTAGCAAATATCTTTGCATTAAGTTAGTAATTATAGGATGGAAGCTAATCCAAACAATTGTTATCAAATGCACAAAACAAGCACCACTTATAGTTATAATCTATTATAGTCAAAATTAAGTCTTAAAACTTATAATTAGTCTTAGATTTGCTAATTTGTCTTATTTTTCATGTGAATTTCATTATAAAAAAAACACTCGTT
>JAVXUO010002382.1:0-96164 GCA_033065855.1 Escallonia rubra
TTTGTGTGGGTTGATTATATTGTTAAGAATTGTTGCGGTTGATAAATGGTGATATTTTTCATGAGATTAATAAGGTAGGTTACTGGGTTTTAATTTTTGCCAAGGTCCTTGACATAATATGGAATACTAGTTGAATAAGACCTACAAAGCTACACTTCATTCTTGTCTTTAATTAAAGTATTACTATACTTTAAGCAACAAAAGTAAAATGTAGGCAATGAAAAAGTGCCGTGTGATTACCAATTTACTAGATGAACCATTTTTAAACTATAAATGCATACTATCCACTTGCATTGCACGTGAAAACTGGACAAGAGATATTTCTAAAAGTTAAAATGGTGCCTTCAATGGTCGACATGCAAAGAGGACGATATTATGACACAGATGGAACACTCAAATAGAAAATACCAAGAACTAAAAATAAAAAATGTGAACGGCAACACTAAAATATGTTAATTATATGCAATTTCTTTGTCAACATTCTGAAGCTTGGTTGTTATTTTCAACTTTTTGTGAATTCTTAGGATAGTCTAGTATGATATAAACATCGAATTGAACTCAAACTGCAATCATAGAGTAACTACAACGAGTAAAGTCGACATTTATATATAGACTAAATCCATAACAAGAATTGACAAACAAAAAGTCAATGGAAAAGCCCAAGTAGAGATGATCAACCATTTCTACATCGAAAATGGCATAGTGGGCACTCTTTCTTGGCAATGTTTTCGGCCGACATGTAACGGCAATCGATTGTACATGAATTGTCAAAGAAAGATCAATATTTTCGCATGTAGCGGTAATTTCCATAATCGACGCTAAACTGTTGAATTCATTTTCTTAGCAGTAGCACTTAGCCCCATCAATGCAGAGCCTTTATGACTTGCCAAAGCCCATTCGAAATAAGCTGACCAATTGACAAATCCCCGTGCAAGGTAGGTATCCATTCTTTTGAATCCCCCGTGCCTTCATGAGATGGTTGAGTGGCCAAAATGTGATGGATAATATGCATGGGGAGCAACTCGCGTAAAATGTCGGGGTCCCAAATGAAGGTACTTCAACGAAAGAACTGAGACGTATATTGTATTGGGCAGTCTACAATCTGTTAGTTGGCCCAGTAGAATTTTTTTTAGAATTGGGAAAATTAGGGAAACATGGGATTTGTGATTAAATATTTGGGGTTGATGGGTTTTTTTGTGGAAATTGTGAAAAGAGGGGGCCAATTCCTCAAATTCCTGAAAGGTGGGGTGACTTGAGAATAAATGGGTTTCTAAAAATATCAACATTTCCCCTTCCCCAAAATACCCCTCCCCACAGTAAACCCACTTCGGCCACTCCGCCCAGCCCTTCCCCCAATCGGCCCTCCACTTCATCCCCCTTCCCTCCAAAATTCTCCCTACCCCACTCCACCCCCCCCGCCAACCCCGCAGGTTACCCCACCCCTACCCTGCTGCGGTCACCCCCACCCCACCCCGACCCCCTTATTTCCCTCCAACCGGGACTGTCTCCCAATCCAAGAGACACGTCTGTCTCCCGCCTCCACGCACGACTGTCTCCTCCCCGCACCCAGCACCGCCACCACAGCACGGTCCTCCATCCCCTTCGCCCAACCCCTCAGCCCCCAACCACCACTACGTGGTGCTCCTTCCTCCGTCCCCGCTGTCGTAACGGATGTCGTGACGAGAAAATCAACTTATCGTTTCATGCATGTCGCTGTAGAGGCACTGAAGATCGCATTCCGAAGCGCGACGTTGGTGCGCGCCAGTGTAAAGGTACCCCTTCTTACATTTTTTGAGTGATCAGCAGGTTTCTTCGACGTTTGTTTGTGCGCGCCGCTGTAAAGCCTGACTGTTGTGTTGTTTCTGTTCTATTGTCCCGACTTTTGTGTTGTTTATGCATCCTCTTGTGTCATTCTTCTGCATCATTTTGAGTGTTGCTTTTAACTTAGATGTGCACCTCTCTCTCAAAGGTTGAGGTGAGTGAGTGCTTTGAGTTTAGTTCAAGTAATAACAAGTTAACTTCTTTCTGAATAGGTGCTTGACGTATACTATTTGCTTTAGTCCGAAGATATGTACATGCTTGTGTATGAGAGTATACATATGTAGCTTGTGTAAAACATGGATGATTTCCTTTTAAGTTTTATGCCATATACCCGCATATTTATTTTATGCACACATGTGTCTGCTGCTATCATGAAGTTTACTTTGGAATCATATGCCAATTTTCATGGCTAAGTTAAATTAGAATCATAAGTTACATAGTGATTGATTAAGTTTTAATGGGGCACTTAGAGGTTTCAGCACTTCAAAGTATAAGGAAAGCCCTCAAAAGTTAAAGAAATGAATTTTTTAGGTCAAGATTAACGTGTCTTCTATTTTGGAGAAATTTCAGATTTGGTTACTCGAGCTAGATTCGGTTTAGTATAATTTGACATTTGAAGTTTAAGGTAACATACTTGGTTCTGTTGTTTCTGTTGAGACTTGAGACCAACAGTATTGATGCAATTTCAATGAGAGGGAAGTGGTAGTATTCGGAATTACTCGGTCAAAGGTTTTGTTTGTTGCATGAATCTTTCCGGTAATTCCTTCTTCTTCACAAGAGTGTATCTTCCCATGGTCTTTGTAGATTTATGAGTAGCAACCTCTAGTGAAAAAGGAGTCCCTATAAGCTATGTTGATTTGATGAAGGATATGTTTGAACGAGCTACTACTAACGTGAGAACAATAAAATGGACTTCACCAAGGCTTTGATTTTAGAAGCTTATGGTTTTTCCTTGGTAATGGAGAAGCTCTCTAATCGTATTTAGAATGACGTTCGTCGTTTTATTTTATTTGCGGATGATCTAATTTACTTTGATGAGGCTAGAGTAGGAGTGAGTTAAGTTAAAGTTATGGGGAGTACTTTAAAATTCAAAGGTTTTGGATTAAGCAGGAGATGAGATTCAATTTTAGTAAAACTAGGAGGCACTCGGGAAGATATTAAAATGGATGGGCACAAGGAGGGAGAGATTAACGAGGAGGATGCGCACAAGGAGGGAGAGGTTGACGAGCTTGTTGCCTGCAGGATTTAGAGCAGTCCGTTAAAGTAGAGATTGGCTTTTGGGTGCTTTGTGATTTTGTTATTTTTCTCAAACTTCAAGCAAAGCTTTATAGGACGGCAGTGAGGCTAGTGACGTTGTAAGAAGAAGTTGATTTGTGACAAGTTTATTGGGAAAAACGATTTAGAGGTATAAGTTGTGTGAAAGTACTTGATTGCTAAGGATTTGTAAGAAAACATGTGCCCCGTACCAGTCCTATGCTTTGATTGAGGGAAATGAAAGCAAAGGATTCATTTAGCCGAACTAACGATGTGGGACGAAGGCCTAGATGACGATGATGACTCGAAAACACTGTCCACGAGTTCAATGCAATCTCATACTTCTCTCTATACCTTGCTGTTGCTTTTTACGTCAACCTAATGTACACCAATTGAAATGACAAATGAATGAGTGCAATCTAATGAGTGCAATTACAAGAAAAAGAAGAGGTATAGGCTTAAACAAAAAAACCCACCGTGAGCTCGAAGTATTCAATTGGGTAGAAGAAGATATCGCACACGTATGACAAAAGAAAAAGAAGATACGCAATTAAAAAAAGATTATTTTGCCATTGCAAATGATTTTACATGCACATGCTTTTGTTCGAACTGCCATCATGAGCTATGATATGTCATGCTTGACGATGAATGTTGAATGCCATTCTTTTGCTTGCAGCAAGATGTGTCCCTTATGCAGGCACACATTGATTTAGAGGTCAACCAAGTTGGTTTTGGCGTCATTATGCATATCTCACTTGTCAATTATAAGGGCCCCAGAGGAAGAGTTAACGTTTAGACCTGATCTCAGCCAGTGGTAGACACCTCATTCCGGAAAGATTCATGCAACAAACTAAACCTTGTTGCATGAATCTTTCCAGTAATTCCTTCTGCTTCACAATATGTTTAAGCTAGCATCAATTAAGGAGCATTTTATGGGACATTAGGATTGACTGCTAATTTGAAAAACATGGTTTTAGTGATACATCCCGTAGAAGATAAAAGTGGTATTAGAATATTCTAGACACAGATGTGTGACTACACATCAGAATATGCATTCTAATCTACTCTGCGTATTATTTACACAATTTGCAATCTAATTATGTGATTTTTTGTTTAATTACTCCTATTTATACTATCACAAAACGAATGTTCGTTAGTCAGTTATATGAAATCTTTAGCATCAAGCATATATGAGAGAAATAAAGTCATGCCTTGATGTATGCATCGTTCAGTTAGGCAATAAAGACCGAAGCAACCCTAACATTTCTATTCTCGAGAATATAAGCCGATGTAGGAAACATCAATGGTTAATAATTAACCACCTAAAGTTTTACCAAGTATGTTAACATGTTAATCTATATGAGCAGATTTTAAATATGGTCGAGTGCATGTAAGTTGCTTTTAATGCGACATTAGTGCTCTTAAGGCATCCTGAGATGTGTATATGATGTCAAAACGGAAAATTAGGAAATGAGGGATTTTGGGGTAAATTTTTTATAAAGTGTGGGTTTGTTTTGAAAACTTAAGAAAAGATGGGTCTACTTTTTATAATTTCTGAACAAGGGTAGAGGTTAAGAAAAGATGGGTTTTTTCACCCTTCTAATTGGATCTACCCAAAGTACCCTCCCCCATCTTCCCCTCCAAATCACATTTGACACTCTGCATTACATACATGCCCCACACCCCCTCACCACCCCCCCGGTCCTTCCCACCCCCACCCCATGCACCACCCTACCCCCACCCACCAACCCCCCCAAGTCCCATGTTCGGTTTACATTACTGTATGGGGCTACTTGGTAGGTCAAATGGCTTCTACCACAATCAGAGCCTTCAAATAATACTTGGCTACCTTCCCTACATCTATCTTGAGGATTATAGGAATAAAACACTTTTGTCCTTCAAAGTAAATAATCCATACCGAATTCCGGCTTTGCACATTTTCATGATGCTCATAAAAATAATTTACTACCAAGCAGATGCAAGTGTATTTAAATGCAACTTCTCGTTGCCCATTTACTCATATCAATGGCAAAAAACCTAACTATAAATGCTTACTAATTAATAGAGAAACAATATAACATCCAACTCGTTGCCGTCTAATAAGTATCAAATCTGAAACTAAACAAAAACATGATAGGAAGAAGAAAAGCCACAGGAATCAAGGTCCATACAACAACATTAGTTTGTTGTCCAGTAGACTAAATGGGAGCGGAAGGGCTGTAATGGTGGTTTTTAGCACTCAGTATTGAGCTTTAGGCCATCCCCTGATTACGGATTTAGAGTATTCAGCTTTGCTTGGACATTGCTAGCTGCATCATAAACCACTCTAGCACCATATTTGTTCAACCAAGGGCCAACATGGTTTTTGACCAATCAAGTAGCCTTTATTCTATTTGCTTATGTTGCTTTTTGTAGCCAAAAAGAACATGGCATCACTCAGATAAAGGATATGCATGGCTGATTTTGAGCAAGTTATTGAACAAGAAACAATGCTAGTTCAGGCACTTAGACACTTGATGACATTTAGTGTATCTTGCTTATGGTAGCTAAAAAATTATTATTAATCGTGTGCTATGATTAAGTTATTTCGTTTCTTGACATCTTTCTTACTTTGTAACATATGTTAATCCTGATAATGATGAGGATGATTTTAAATTGGAATGAAAGGGAACTTGACTAAGAGAAGTGATCAGGCTGCAATGCCTATGTTCTGTTTAGATTTCCACGTGGTGCTTGTGAGGTTGGTAGTTTGATGAGGAAAATAACCATTATCCTGTTGCACCTAGAGACTGACAGTATTCAAGAACAAATGGAGATATGAATGGCTCAAGCTTGACACAGGTCTTTTTTTGCAAGAATGCAAGTATAGATGTGCAAAGATGCTTGTGAGTTTATGCAGCTATTCAAGTCGTTTCTAATCTTGCAACTAATAAAATCGAAACTTTGCCTAAGGGAAGAGCTTATATCATAGCACAATTGGATGTAGATATGCCTGGTAAAAACATGGTGCCATTTTGCAGTGACGAAAACAGTACTTCCTGCCGCATCCTATACACGTGGTGCCATTATGATGTAGCATGAATTTTAGTACCATTGACAGTCACGCTTGCCCACTTTGCAAAGGAAGAGCTTTAAGAACTCTAAAACCATGTCTTCATTCGCAAATAGGGTAAAGCATCTATTACATTAGGTGCACGAGAAGAAACGACTTGAATATTTGCATAAAATGACAAGCATCTTTGCATATCAGGACTTGCATTGTTGCAGAAATTGACTTGTGTCAAAGTAATCTTACCAACCCTATTACCTTTTTTCTTTTTGGTGTGTGTTTGTTGTCCTACGGGAGAGTCAAGCGTGCTCTAATATGCAGCTAAACACTTAGGCAAAGTTTCTATTCCATTGATTGTAAGAGAAGAAATGACTTGATTATCTGAAAAAACGGACAAGCACTTTCACATAACCATACTTGTAGTCTTGCATAAAATGACTTGCATCAAAGTAAACCATGTTTATACCCTATATGTTTAATAACAAGCGCGCTGCGTTTTGTGTTTGTTGTCCTACGGGAGAATCAACTTCCTAAGAACCCGTTTAGATCGATGATGTGACTACTAAACTTGATCGAATGTGGATTGGGATAATGTCACTGAAGAGGAGGGCGTAAACTTTAATATAGCTCCAGTGGAGCTGTGATTAGAAAAAAGTACATTACAGATTAAAGGGTGTCCACAACACAGAGAAATGAACACACAAAACACTTTTTAAGCTAGCTCGGAATTATTAATGCGTGTGAAAATGTGTGATTCTATGGTCCCCTTTCCTTACTCAGCTACGGAACAACCTTGCTTGGGTTCACATTTAGTGGGAGAATGACAAAGAAAAGGCATACTGAAACAACCTTACATTCGTATGATGCTTCTTTTGCTATCAGGTAATGTGTAACGACTGCAGAAAATGAGAAACAAGAACTTCTGGAACACTTGTTCAAAGCATGCAGATTCTGATCTTCCCACTTTAGCCCAGGTGAGTTACAGATGAATTCAAGTTTTGTGCATGGGTACCATAAAGAGTTGCCCATGTATAATCAGAAAAATTAAAGGAACATAATCTTGAACTCAGGTAGTTCATCATGTCACTAATAGATTTTGCGTTTGGATGAAGGAAACGATACTCATTTGGGGTGACAAAGACAGTGTCTTTCCTCTGCCACTAGCATATCAGTTGCAGCAGTATAGTAATGTAAATCTACTGTGGGACTTGGGGGGTTGGTGGATGGGTGGGTAGGGGTAGGGTGGCGCATGGGGTGGGGGTGGGAAGGATAGGGGTGGGAGGGTGAGGGGGTGTGGGGCATGTATGTATTGCAGAGTGTCAACTGTGATTTGGAGGGGAAGATGGGGGAGGGTACTTNGGGTAGAGAAAATTAAAGGAGTTGAAAAAATCCATCTTTTCTTAACCTCTACCCTTGTTCAGAAATTATAAAAAGTAGACCCATCTTTTCTTAAGTTTTCAAAACAAACCCACTTTTTATAAAAAATTTACCCCAAAACCCCTCATTTCCTAATTTTCCCGTTAATATTTGTTTGTTTTTGTCGGATTTTGTTTCATGACATAGAATTATCTCATTACCAATAACATATTAAGGTAACTAGCCAGGGGACAACAAAGAGAACATCTAGGTGGTAAAGGATCAGGGGCAAGCGTCAGGTCCCCAGCTTAAAAAACAATGTACATCATAAAGAAAAAAATTTCCCTATCCTAAAGTTCAGCTGCTTATCATCAAACTTAAAAAGATTTTGCTGGCTTGACAAAAGACACTATCCTGTTATTAGAAAGAGACATGGTAATAGAATTCATCTGTTAAAAGTATATGCCTGCTTCGATGTGTATCAATATGCAAGACTTCTTCGGAAAATGAATGCCTTTGAATCTCTTATATTCTGCTTCTCTACTCTCCAGTTTTTTTTTAAATCCCTTACTATACTATATTTATATTTTAATTTCCTGCTCTTTCATGGATTATTTTTAGTGGATTATGCGAGATGTTGGCCGGGTTCACAAAACACACTAAGCTGGATCACTGAGGGAAAGAGAATGATAAAACTCCATTGGTTAAACGAAATGAGAAGGTAGACTGAGGGCTTAAGTATAGTATCAAATGATAGGGCAACTTTTGAATGGTAAACCTATTCGCAGCTAGAACAAACATTCCACCTTAATTCCCGTCCATAATCTTAGTTATGTTCTAGCTATGTTTTTTGAAGAACATAATGTAACTATGTTTTAAACACGATCAGAGTAACAGTTGAATCTTCCGCGTCTATTTATCTATTGTACTTGGCTGGTTCGTGTTTTTAATTATTGATATGTTGTTATATATTTAATTACACTGTATTTCATAAATTTCATTCTAGAATTATGAAAGAAGGCTTAGAAACTCCAAGAGATTCGAAATAGAGCATCATTTTATCCACCGAGATTGCTAAAAGTAACTCTGGAGAAAATCTTATTAGGTCTTAGTACGTTTTTTCGTGAGTTTTGTGGTCTCATACACTAACCTTTTAAGATGTTACACTTGATTTAGAACCAATTCTTTTTAAAATTAAATTACAAGAGGTAATTGAATTTATTTGGGGCATTAACAGTTCCAATTCGAATAAGTTTTAAAAATTAATGCACTGATGTAAGATATATGATGCATAAGACAACTTCTAACTTAATTACAAACCATACAACTTGCCTGCATGTGCAAAAGATGGAGGCGGACGTGGCATTGGCAGTAAATGTGCAATTGCTCTTACAGATGTGAGTGATATCATATTTTTGGTAATGGTGGTGGTTTTGCATGAGGTGGTTGTGGCTGACTGTGATAGTGTTATACAACGAAAGTCATAGCAGTAATTGTGGCGGCAACAACGGAAGTATGTTGGTATTAATGATGGTTGTCTTAACAACAATGGTGGCTGTATCAGTGGTAGCGATCGTAGTTTATCAGTGGTAAAAATTAGCGTCGTAGACGAGCCTAGGAGAGCTTACCTCTAGATAGAAGGATCGGAAAGCTGAAGGGAATCCCAGCAGCGAGGATCACTTACTTTCTGAGAAGGCTGGCGAGGGCACCGCTATGGGTGGAAGACAGGTGGGAGCAAATAGGAGCGAGAGCATGGCAAGCTATAGTGGCGGGTTGTCTTCTACCTGCCTTTAAATAGGGCGAGGCTAGTACGGGGCTCTGAAGTACGACGGATCTTGTCTTAGGAAATGGTACGGGAGGCCTATCTGACCATTGACTGATTCCATTTTCCAACCCTTTCTTTGGAACCAACGTGGGATGCAAACCAACACCGTAAAGGCAACAGATTTGATGTTTGAAACTTGGTTGCGCTCCTCGTATTGACAGATTCCTGGAAAAATTAACGCCCTGAGTTTTTTAGGAGGGGCCTTGGAACGGATCCACATCTTATTCATTAGAAGCATATTTATATGTTTCACCAACTCCCTCGTTTTGTTGCTCGGATTCGAGAGAGGGCCTTTCAAGACTATAGACCTTAGGGGAAGATAAGACAGACGCACCACTTATCCCGATGGATGCGAGACATCAGATGATACGGTGTGGGAGGTGTGTTTCTCACAGAAGAGAATACGAGAAAAAAAGATCATCAACGTTGACTTAGCCCTAGCAATGCGGTCCGAAGGGCATTGCTAGGGGTGCAATCCAACTCTTTTCCCCCTTTGAATGGATCGGATACGCTGCCCTGAACACATAATCTGAATATGCGGGCTTAGAGCTTTCACCCAGCTTCCCCTACTTCAATGGAAATAGGGAATTCTAACTACAAATCAACAATGATTTGTGAGTAGTCTAACACTACTCTCCATTGGAGCGTTATAAATTTAAACAATAAGAACGAAAATGCGTCAACTTTTGATCTAAAAGTGTCTATACAGCTTGCAAGTGCTATTGTTATCTGTTTGACCCATTTTTTAAAAATTCGCACAAGGAGTCATGGAGTTTACGCACAAATGTTAAACAAGATTACACAAATATAAATGGTGTAACAATTACTGTCATAACTTGTTTGTATTCTCCTCGACAAAGATTCTTATTCGTGATCATGTTTAAAATTTCAGGAGGAGTTCGGCACTAATTTTTGGGGATATTAACTATGCTGCAAGGTTACTGCAAAAATCGTGATTGAGTGTCCGTTGATCGTAAGTAAGTTTGGAATTTCCATTATTGTTTCTTTAACATTATTATTATTGTCGCTATAAGCATCAAACTTATAATTGCAAAAGGAACCATGTATCTGCCCTTATAATTGTTTATTCAGGAGGTCATGAAATGTCAGATTGTGTAACTTACCTACGATTTCTGGGATTAAACCAGACAACACATTCAATGCTTAGAAGACGTTAAACTGAAGATATAGGCCTTTTTGGAAAGTTGGTGGGATAGGACCTACATAGGAGATACTTACAAAGGATATTCTAGGCCGAAGTTTGCCCTAAAAAGGTTTTTCATACTCCCTAAGCTTGGTGGAATCTGGCCCGTCAAGTGATTGACACTTAGTGAGAAGACGTGAGTTAGGGTAATTGACCTAAACATGAATTTTAGTTCCCTACCATGCCATTATCCTCTAGGACAAGTTGGGTGAGGCCGGTCAGATTGTAGGGGCGCTGCAAAATTCTGATATCCACCAAGCTTCACCCCACCGATGACCACCCCCTCTATGAGGTGTAAACTACCCCATGAAAGGGGACACAGTGAAATTATTGTCTAGGCCACTGTCCCTGACAGAGAGCTCTGTAATTACAACCCAGTTACCCTCCATGTGTCTAGGTTTCACTAAACTCCTTACATGTCTCCTCCAAGGCAATCTCTGTTTAGTTCAGGGAGAGAGATTGTCAGTATTGTCCTTCAACATTATAAACCAGAGGCCAGCAAACGCCTCTCTGTCCACTTCCACGTATGCTTTAGATCTACCAGTGTTGTATAAATGGTCTAACAACATATTTAGTTCAGAAAAGGCATTGCAATATATTGAGATTTTTGTTTCAAGAATATACGCCCACACATATCCAGAAAATCCAAGGCCCAAATTGTACTTGTTCTTCTTGCCTCCTAGGGATCTCTTGTTCCCCTTGACCAATCCCGCCTGACTGTATCAGCCCAAGTGTCTAGTTTGCTTGAGAGTTCGATTTAGTACAGGGCAATTGCTGTGCCTTGCCATAAGGGTAAATTACACTAAACACCCCTGAAGTTTTACGTAATTACACTCCACTACCGCTATCTTTAAAAATTACACTCAGCTCAAAAAGTAACTTTTTCTCTTACAGTGTTAATGGTGCAGTGCAAAAAGACATGAATGCCCCTCAGACTGTTTTCTTGGAATTTTGGAGGGAAAACTTGTTTTTGGGAATTTTTGGAGGGAAAACTTGTTTTTGGGAATTATTGGAGGGAATACCCTAATTCAAATTGAATGCCCTAATTGAACCCTAATTTAACGCCCTAATTCACTTAGACACATAATTGAACCCTAAATTAAAGTAATTAAACCCTAAATTGAATGTCCTAATCAAATCGAACCCTAAATTAAATTAATTGGACCCCTAATTGAACCCTAAATTGAACGTCCAAATCCAACCGAACCCTAAATTGAACTTATTGAACCCCCTAATTGAACTTCAAATTGAATGCCCTAATTCAACCGAACCCTAAATTGAAGTAATTGAACCCTAAATTGAAGTAATTAAACCCTAAATTGAATGCCTTAATCGAATCGAACCTTAAATTAAACTAATTGAACCCTAAATTGAATGCCCTAATCCAACCGAACCCTAAATTGAACTTATTGAACCCCCTAATTGAACCCTAAATTGAATGCCCCAATTCAACCGACCCCTAAATTGAACTAATTGAACCATAAATTAAAGTAATAAAACCCTAAATTGAATGCCTTAATCGAATCGAACATTAAATTAAACTAATTGAACTCCTAATTGAATCCTAAATTGAATGCCCTAATCCAACCAAACCCTAATTTGAACTTATTGAACCCCCTAATTGAACCCTAAATTGAATGCCCCAATTCAACCGACCCCTAAATTGAACTAATTGAACCCTGATTGAACCATAAATTAAAGTAATTAAACCCTGATTAAACCCTAAATTGAATGCCTTAATCGAATTGAACCTTAAATTAAACTAATTGAACCATAAATTGCATGTCCTAATTCAACCGAACCCTAAATTGAACTTATTGAACCCCCTAATTGAACCCTAAATTGAATGCCCCAATTCAACAGGGTAAATTGAACTAATTGAACTCTAATTGAACCATAAATTAAAGTAATTGAACCCTAAATTGAATGCCCTAAATTAAACTAATTGAACCCCTAATTGAATGACATAATCCAATCGAACTAATTGAACCCCCTAATTGAACCCCTAAATTGAATGCCCCAATTCAACCTAACCCTAAATAGAACTAATAGAACCCCCTAATTGAACCCTAAATTGAAGTATTTGAACCCTAATTAAACCCTAAATTAAATGCCCTAATCGAATCGAACCCTAAATTAAACTAATTGAACCCCTAATTGAACCCTAAATTGAATGCCCTAATCTAATCGAACCCTAAATTGAACTAATTGAACCCTGAAATGAGCTAATTGAACCCTAAATTGGCTAAATTAAACCCCCTAATTCACTTAAAGTTTGTGGAGTTGACTGAAATTTTGGAAAACCACACAAGTGAGTAAAGGACAAAGGGGGGGTATTTTGGGTATGAAAATTGCATAAAGTAATGTGTCAGGGAATCTTTTCACGGAGTTGGGCCTGCCGTTAAATGTGTGTAGTTGTGTGTAATGCGGGTACAAACCTCGGGGGGTCGGAGTGTAATTTTTAAAGATAACGGTAGTGGAGTGTAATTACGTAAAACCTCAAGGGTGTTTAGTGTAATTTACCCTTGCAATAAAATGTCCTATCAAGCTTCTTGGGAGCAAGTCAGCTGACCAGTTGTCTTTGCACCATTATGATGGCTGGATTGCCGACACGAGCGAGCCTTGCATGCCATAGAAGTGTACTTTGATTCATTTCTCGTTCTGTCAATATAAGCTTATTTGGCAACTCACGTGACACAGAGATTTTGAGTACAAATCCTCGCACGTGACGGTCACTTGGAATTTGCCCTATTTCATAAACCTTCACATCGTCACGTTGGATGATAGCATAACTCCAGAAGAAAGGTGGTTGAGAGACACTAAGGGAAGATTTCATCTTTGCCAGGGACATGATATATATTCTTGAGCCAGCTGATCTTCCATCCGATACATTGGTGGACCTGTTTGGTTGGCCATAATCCTTTTTTTTGTTTATTCAGTATTACTATCGACTTGCCCAATACACCTGTTATGTGGTTTGATCATCCAGTGTCGTTGTCCATATCGTGTAGTGGGAATTATCCCTCTGTTTGCTCCTCTAACAAAACTGGTATAGACCTACCTCTTCACGCGAATATGGGGAAACCAACATCTTCTTGAGTTTCCATAAATACAACCTCTTTCCATCGAATTATCTTAATATCTGTCTTTTCGATAAATTGGTCTTCGACATTTGATATATATGCTCCCCATTCGACCTTCACTTCGGTGGTTGTAAGTGTTGGAAACGTCGGGGCTACCAACACGGTATTACCTTCATCGAACGTCTGTTTCTGCAATCGTCCATCTTTAGTACAGCTGAACTATATTACTTTATGTTCCATTATCATTCAAACTCCTTCACTTTGTTTTTTTACCGTTATATGTACTATGTGTATAAAATCATTGTAATTTTGCAATATGGGTATGCATGATCACGACAGTCGTGCTGTATAATGTAATGCATAGTTTTTTGATAATTTGATATATGCAGATGCTAAATAGGTAGCATGACGGAGTTATATTGCTACTGCCACTGGGGGTGATTGACGCAACGTTACTGGTCGCATTGTGGTAGAGGGAGGAAACAGTCAGCTGCTATATGTGGATGAAACAACATTGTACGATCAGTTTGTAGCCGAGGCCTGTGAAGCGTGCTCTATTGATTCACGCAACAAGTCATTTGTGTTTTGCCCACATGTAGAGACGGGGTAGATGGTGTCGCTGCAAAACCAGCGGGCTCTGACTCTAATGTTGCGTTTACATTCTGGAGCCAAAATCCATGTTTTCATCGGCGATGGGATGCCGAATGGGGGACAATTAGCCGATGCGATGTGCTGACTTTAATGCTGGTTTTTATTTTTGTTTCCCTGGTATGGTTGAGGATGTTGCTAACACTGAAATTCATTTTTGTAAGGTGTCAAATCATTGCTCAAATTTAGGGCCTTCTGTCCACTGTGCGGGTGAAGCAGCTCATCTTCAAGATCCTGGTCATATGGGCCCACTTCCCAACATGCTTGTCGTTAGTCCACTGAAACACGTTTCGGCCTCACCGATACATGAAGTCCGCGTTACCAACAGCAATAGGGATCCAAGTCCAGCCCCCTCCGGTCATGATCATGTGGTTAACGATGCTGCAATGGAACTACGTTCAGCCTATTTCGAACCTCCGGTCCCCGTATATGATCCGCCCGAAAATCAGGTCATAGATGGTACGATTATTGCTTCGAATGTTGACGACATTCATTTTCAGAAAGGAAGCATATTCGAATATACTACAACATTTCGTCGGTGCTTGTACTTCCTTACGCTGAACAAGAAATTCAACTGTAGATGGAAGGACAACAACAAGGGTTATCTAAGGGTAATATGCAGCATTAAGGGATGTCCATGGTATTTAATTGCCGCGTGCGACGGTGAATCAACGTACGTTAGAGTAATAACGTACACAACGACTCACACACACAACATGGGTGATGATGCGAGTTACGTCCCCGTTGTGAAGGCAAAGTATCTTGGGGAGAAGTTTAAAAGGAAGATCATTGAGAGCCCTGATTTCAGCCCTAACAAGATTCGAACGATCTTTCAGGAAGATCACAAGGTTCGTATGCCTTATAATCAGGCTTGGAACATGAAAGAGTGGGGAAAGGCTAGCATTGAATGAGGTGTTCTAGCCCAAGGTTATGCTTACATTCCTTGGTTATGTGAACGCCTGACTGCTACAATTCCTGGGACACGTGCAACGTACCGGACAGCAACTGAAGAATATCACCGGTTCAATCAATTGTTCGTAGCTTATGGTACGTCCATAGCCGGTTTCCATAATGCATGCATGCCTTTGATTTTCAGGGTCGCCGGCGTTCTCAAAAACTTCTATAAGGGTTGCGTTTCTCTGCTTATGCTTTGGACTCGAACAACGGGTTGTATCCGTTGGCATATTCCATAGCATCCGCCGAGAACGATGTTGATTGGTATTGGTTTCTGAGTGAGCTGCGAGAGGTGCTGGACAAGGATACCGAATTTGTGTTTATGACGGACAGGAACAAGAGTCTAGTCGACGGCATCGCCAAGCTGTTTGGGCCTGCTTGCAATTTTCATTGTCATTGTCACCTAAAGGAAAACTTTTGCAAATATTTGCTGAAGAATAATGGATGGAAAACTAAGAAATATGCAATAGATCAAGACAATCTCAATTTTGATCAGGGTCATAAAATCAAGGTTATAGCTCCCCCTATCTTAAACAATATAGGCTCCCCCTATCTTGAGTAAAAAATATGCTCATATCAAATCCACATAAGTATGAATCAACTATTTTTCTCCTCCTTTTGACATCATTAAAAATATCAAGGGTGGTGTATGTGTGTGTGAAAATGAGCAACATATGTATCCATTCATGGAGTAGTCAGTATAGCCAACAAGGGCATCCAAACAAGAAAATGTAAGTACTTGAATAACCATCAAAAGGTGTACCAAGCACATGTAATAAAATAACACATAAATCCTAAGCCTGAGGAAACAGATGTGCAGCAAGATAAGCGTGAATCAAAAGTGCTAATGCAACACTATGAGTAGCATCCATGATAAGTTTTTGAAATACATAATAGAGTCTGATAAGCATAAAAAACATAAAGCATGTCTTAATGCCTCAAGAACCCGATGGTAGAGGTGGTGGATGAAATATGTCCTCCTAGGGACACTGAATCCCACAATGATCCTCCATGTGAGAAAGGCATCGACTGAGCTGGCTGTGGGCAAGATCCATCCGACTGAAATCGGCATGCATCTGCTGCTGCATCATATCCAAGCATGCTAGGATCACCTCATATCCAAAAGTAGACGGACCGGAAGTGCCCCTCTCATGTGTACTCGGAATGATCAACGGAGGTGGATCACGATCAATCTCGTCACCGGCATCTCCATCAACATCAGCATCAGCAACATCATCATCACCATCATCCTCATCCTCATCATCATCATCATCATCATCATCATCAACAATGAAATCATCCATGTCAGGCTCAGGTAAGAAGTGGTCACGATCATCTAAAAGGCCCTTCCTATGAAGGGTAGAGCAGTCTAGTACGATGTGCCTAGTAACCTCATTATACTCACCCAGAAGAGGTATGTCAAAGGCAGCAAGAATGCGAGTGAGTAGGAGGCCATAAGGTATAGCTAAGGCAGGATGTGAGGCGCTCCTAATCATGTTTAACATGATGAGACGAGGGAGGTTAAGCGGTGTGCCTGAGCGAAAGAAAGTCAAGAGCTGAACGTCTAAGTAAGAGACGAGTGAAAAACTGCCGGCTCTAGGAATGACGTTATGAGCGATGATATGATGGAACAGACGAGAGAGAGGTGGTAGGTCACGTAGGCTGGGCTTGCTCACAGCCCGAACCTGTCGACAATGAAATGTGTGTTGAAGCTGCTCCTCAATAGAGAAAGGCCGGTCAAACCAATGTGACTGACCAGCGACAGAGATCATTTCTAACAAAAATGAGAAACCACTATCGGGGAGGTTTAGAAGAGTGGCTAGGCGTGACTGTGAAAATGAATTACGACGTCCAAAAACATAGGATGTGAGGGTACATGACTCAGTGGAAATGCTCCAAGTCAAATTTGCATAAAATAGGCGGATATCATCAGGATAATATAGAATATTGTTCCTATCAGTGAGATGATCTATATAACAATCCTGAAGGTGTCTAAGTACACCTATGCTGGAAAGGAATAAAGTATCCAGTCGCAAACCTGGAGTCAGAGGGGAAGAGAGTTGCGCAGAAAAGCGATCGGCAGCCTCGCGGTTTCGATATCAGTTTTGATCAAATTCTACCGCGATAGGCTTGGGCTCGGGTGCAGCTCGTGAGCGAGACGAACTGGTACGTGCACGTTTCTCTCTTGCCATAGTCTAACAATTGTAAAAATAAGAATACGATAAGTGAGATTTTAATGTTATATATATATATATATAAAATGAAGAAAATAAACCCTAATCATGCAATTTGGGGAAAACCCAATATTTGGACAAATTGGAGGTAATTAACCATGTATAATCAAGCAATAGACATATTTAAGCACGAATCAAATGATACCACTTGAAACTAATAAAACAACCCTAGAGGGGGGGTGAATAGGGTTTTTGAAAATTAATGGGGAATTTAAACTAAGCACAATCAAGAATCTCAATCAAACAAAGTAATACTTCAATGAAGATGCTAACTATTCAATCTCAAGCAATTATAGAGCAATAAGTAAAGAGATTGAGTTAGAGATACTTGACAAGGAGATTTAAATGGTTCGGCTTGAATTACCCTCAAGCCTACATCCACCTCTTCAAGGAAGTCCCTTGCAAGAGCACTAGAATCCACTAGCAACAATCTTCTTCTGGGTCAAGATCAAAACCCTTACAACACTTGGTGATATCCCCACACCAAGCACAAGCCTTGAATCCACAAAGCTCACCCAAGACTTGACAAACCCAAGCCTTGATCACAATTCTTTTACAAAGATCAATTGTGTACAAAGAAACCCTCTTGAAAGGAAATGAGTACAAATGAAGCTCTAGTACAATAGAGAGATGAGAGAATTGATGACTTGAAGTATGCTCACTCTCAATCAAAGAAATGCTCACAAAGATGCTCTCTTTAATGATGTAAAATCATGAAGATGAAGAGAGAAAAGTTTAATCTATGAGCCTTGATGTTTCTCTAATGAATGGAGGCTTAGAATGTGGTTTCCATGGTGTATAATGAAGCCCCAAATCATTTATATAGAGAGCAAATGAAATATAGTCGTTAAAGGCATAATATGGCCAAAATTGTCATTGCAGTCGACTGGGTTCCCTCTAAATAGCCGTTGGAGTCTTGTCTTCGAAAATAGCCGTTGAAACTGAATTTTGACCAATGCAGTATGCAGTAGACTGGATTCAACTACGGTCGACGATATTACCCTACTGCCTATCGGTTGCCTCCCTTTCCTATTTTGGGCATAACTTTCTCTAGAAAAATCGGATTGATGTGCCGTTTTTTGCGTTGAAAATCTGATGAAAAGTGTTATTAAGATATAAAAATATTAGCACCAAAAACAGTTTTGAGAAAATCTGAGTGAGCTCCAAAGTTCACTCATTTTCAAGAGCCATACTTGTGTGAAAGGTTATGAACTCACATGCAATGCACAAGGTATCCTAAGGTCTTTTTAGGTCATAGTCATCAATCCAATCATCAAACCAAGACTAGGTACATAATAGTAAAGATCAATTATAATCGATAGTAACTTAGCCGATGCGTTCTTTGTTGCTCTTCGACATTGGACTTGATGAAGCTTCTATAGCACGTCCACCATAACTTTAAGCTTATTTGGATTTAATCCATCTATCCAACTTCTCAAATGTGCCTTCATGAGTGTGCATGTATATACCTACTAAGAATACACTCAAAGCACACATTAGAACATAATCAATGTGTAGTTATCATCAAAACAAGATGTAAGCCTAGGTTATCCAACCATAGGGCTAGTAATCTCCCCCTTTTTTATGATGACAAACATTGATTCTATATAAGGTAAGATGTATCATGTGCTAGTCAATTAAGTACAACAATCTCACTTAGAATATTCAATCATCTCTAGTATACTCAAGACATGTCAATTTATCTCATATAGCAATTAAGCTCATAGCTAGCTTCCCCTAACTAAAATAAGATATGCCATTCCTCTAATGTTCTCTTGAGACACACAATCACATAGCATATAAAATCAAGATTATTTCTCCCCCTTTGTCATCAAAAAAAAGACAAGGGTATCTGTATGTGAAGAGATAGTTATAAGCCAGATAATGGCGTGAAATGCATATAACTCATGAATTCATACGGATGACATAAAGAGTGCCTTCATGATCCAAAGAAAGATATTCAAAGTAGCTCAATAATCTCATCTACTTCATGCATATTTCAAGAGTAACAAGATAGTATATGATTCAAGCATGTAAGCTTCCCTATCAAGTTATCATATGCATATGGATCCTAATGTATGCTTTCCCTCAATCAATGCCAACAATATCCAACAAACACAACTAAATGTCTAACCGAGTCATGCTCTCCTTTTGGCATTACTAAAAGGTGCGTGTGTGTAGGAATCACAATGTGAAGCATTAAGATGGCATAATTTCCACATGGAATTTTCACAAAGCGAATGATGGTCATCAACAATCAATATTTCCAATATAAGTGCAAGAGGACCATTCATCATCATCTAAATCCTATAGGTATCCAAGATTATAACATAGAGAAGTAAACAATCAAGGACTCACAATTTAGACCATAGTTCGCATGAATTCTCAACAAGCAAGTTATTTTATAGATTTGACAATTTAAGCATACTTGATAACATATACGTTTAGCACATAGCACAATGTTGAGAAGATCATTAAGTTTTACCCTTTTGACGAATTACCAAGGATTGTAGCTCACGAGTGATCATTCTTGAAGTCTGTTTTCTTTGACAAGCTTTGAGGCTCTCCTCATTTGAAGTAGCATGTCCAATCTTGGAATGCTTACTCCCCCTCAAGACTTAGCTTGTTACTCATCCTTCTCAAAATTTTCTTAGAGCCTTCTCGTTGTTGCTAATTGTCTTTACTTTGAACAATCTACAATCACAATTTAGGTCTAACTTTTGGTACCCACATTTTCTTGGGTTCATTGGTGTTAGTCTTAGCAATGTTAAGAAACTCTTTAACTACCAACATTTTCTTTACACCTCCAACATAAACAATTTTATAACGACAATAACCAGTCGTATGCCCTTTCTTGTTGCACCAACCACAATGTGTAAATGGTGTGCAATAGTTCTTTGGTTGTCTTAGAGGAACATTTAACCTAGTTTGTTGTTTAAAAACTTTAGGAGGTGAGGTGAGGGGATCTAATCCAACACCGCTTTTGTTTAGGCCAACTCTTTGGTGTCCAAGCATGACATCCAAATTGTTTTAAATTCCTTTGCAAGTATATCAATCTCTTTGTTATTCAAGTGTTTCTCCTCCGCACATGAAGATTGATCCGTTGTTGATGAAGCTTTAAGAGCAATGCACTTCTTCTTCTTCTTTGGAACTTTTTGCCCAGATGATTCGAGTTGCATTTCATAGGTCATCAAGGAGCAAATTAATTCATCCAACGGAAAGGTATTAAGATCTTTTGATTCTTGAAGTGCGGTGATTTTTGTATCCCATTCTCTAGGTAATGACCTAATTACCTTTCTCACAAGATCACCGTTAGTGAAATCTTTTCCTAATTGTTTCAAAGTATTAACAATTTTAGTGAAACGAAAATTCATTTCCATAATAGATTCATCGGAAAACATTTGAAACAATTCATATTCTCTATGCCATAAATTCATCTTTGAATCTCTTAGAAGAGAAGTCCCTCACGAGTGACTTGAAGTGTATCCCACATACTTTTAGCCGAATCACACATAATAACTCGATTGAGTTCATTTGTGTTTAGAGCACAAACAAGACAATTCTTAGCTCTAGAATTCATGCAAAGCATATATCTATCATAGTCATTTAATTCGGATTTCTCCTTTGGCACAAGCTTATTCCTAATCCACTTGGTTGGAACATAAGGGCCATTTTCAACGATTCCCCACATTTCATAATCTAAAGATTCAAAAAATACTGTCATCTTAATTTTCCATATGCTATATGAAGACCCATCAAAAAGTGGAGGTCTAGTAATAGAACTCCTCTCAAGACTAAGAAACCCCATGATCTTTTAACTCTCTAGGTGTTAACCAAAAAATCAAGAGCCGAGGCTCTGATACCACTTGAAACCAAAAAGATAACCCTAGAGGGGGGGTGAATAGGGTTTTAAGACTACTTTAAAAAGTAACAAATAATTACTTCAAACATTAGAGAAGCTATGAATAATACTAGAAAAGCTTCAAACAACAAACCTCAAACACAATATTTCAAATAAGCAAACTAACCAATCTCAACACAAGTATAAAACAATAATGTAAAGAGAGAAGGGTTTAGAGATACTTGACGCTTGAGATTTAGATGGTTCGGCTTGAAATACCCTCACGCCTACGTCCACCCCTTCAAGGAAGTCCCTTGAAAGGCCCTAGAATCCACTAGTATGATCTTTCTTACGGGTCAAGATCGAACCTCTTACAATCCCTTGATGCTATGCCCACATCAAGAACAAGCTTTGACAATCCCAAAGCTCCAAAGCTTGACAACCCCAAGCTTTGATACAAGAAACTTTAGATGAAGAATTGTGTACAAAGATTCACTCTCAAGAAGTAGATGTGTACAAGTTTAAGCTCTAGAACAAGAGAGATGAGTGTATGATGACTTATGGAAGTGTATATCTCTCAAATGTAAGCTCACAATAAATGCTCTCTTGAAATGGATGAGAAAATAATGAAAACCAAGAGAGATTGAACAATTGCTTTGATCTTTGAGAATATGAAAGATAAGAGAGCTTTGAATGCAATTGATGAATCAAAACTATGCCCAAGATGAGTATTTATAGGGTTGGAAATTAATATGACCGTTTGGAGTTAGGTGGAGCATTAAATGCACCAAATGGTAAATGCAGTCGACTGTAACCCCAAAGTAGCCGTTGGAAATTCAAAATTTCCAACTTGCAGTCGACTGGATTTTAATGCAGTCGACTGTAATACCTCACTGCCCATCTTGTATTCGACTGCATTCTTGAAAATGCAGTTTCCTTGTTTATAAAGTATGAAAAAAATTTATGCATGCAAGGAAAATCTATGGGCAAGTTCTATGTTTACAGTCATCGATACGATCACCTCTCCATGTCTAGTTAATCGATGAATTCCTTCTTTGATGCATTCCATTGAGAGTCTTTGAACGATTTGCTCGTCTAATAGTCCGCTTGCATGAGTATGAGATTGTACCTGTTGTTGGGTGATCAACTTAATGCATCGTAATTATTAATTTTAGTTATCATCAAAATCAAATGTAATCCTAGATTAAACAACCGTAGGGTTAACAATTGGCAATGAGGATCCCTTCTTTGTCTTTTAAGCCAAAGAAAACGATCTTCCATGTTTATTTTGCAATCACTCTCCATAAGCTGCCCAATACTCAAAATATTGTTCTTCATTTTTGGAACGTAATAAACAGTAGGAAGGATCTTATGGCTCCCATTCCTTAGCTCAAACAAAATTGTGCCTTTGCCTGTAATCTCTACCTTTGATTCATCGCCAAAACACACATGGCCTGTCACATTGATGTCAAGTTCCACGAATTTACTTTTATCACCAGTCATGTGGTTGCTAGCACCATTGTCTAGGTACCACGTACTCTTCTCATCTTTGTGTTCTTCCTTAAATGTAATGAATAAAACTGTGATACCCCGAAAAATATCAGAAATTAATGTAGCCGTGAATTAGATTAATTAAGGGGTGTTATTTCTATTAAGTAGCATTATGTTGATGATAATCAAGTGTTAAGGAGCTAAAGATGGGGTTAGGGTGATTTTGGGGTCAAATTGTAATTTCCCAAAGTTAAGGGGTCAAAATGTAATTTTAGAAACTTGAGGGGCCAAAGTGCAAATTTTGAAAGTTGGCAAAATGTGTCATAATATGAGGAAATCAGACATGCACGATGGCCACCTCCCGGTTGCAATAAGCTGAGTCAAAGTGGAAAATATTAAAATACTGTGAGGCAAGAACTGGTGCGAAGAAATTATAAAAAGGAAAGTTTGGGGAGGAAAATGTAAATACAAGAAATCTGTGAACAGTAACAGTGGCGTGAACAGTACCGTGAAGAACACAGCAAACAGAGAGGAAAGGAAGAGAAGAAAGAGGGAAGGAAAATGAGGAAGAAGAAGGAAGGAAAGGAAAGAAAGAAGAAAAGGTTGAATCCGAACCCTAATTGGGTATGATTTTGAACCCGAAATTGTGAAAATTGGTTGAATTCAATTGAGTATATGACGTGGGAGTATATATATATATATATATATATATATATATATATATATTCGGATATGTTGGTATGTGATTGGGGATGAAAAAATTTGTAATGGATTCTTGTTGGAATCATGGATATAAGACATGAAACAACAATAAAAAGGGAAAACGAATTAGGGTTTCAAATTAGGTTGATTTCAGTGTGCGTGGGTGTGTTTAAGTGTATGTTCTTCAATTTCGAAATTGGGTATGGATTTATGTGGTGTAATTGTGTAAATTAAAGGGGTTTAGGGTGTTAATGTGTACTTTGTGATGTAACCAAGCGATTGGAATGTGAAACAAATAAGAAATTCATGCGAGATTGAAGGAGAAATGTGCCCAGGTGTGTCACGGCTGAAGGAGGAAGAAGATAAGTGTGTGTGCGTGAAGGTGACCTAGTGTGTGTGTTGATGTGAATAGTGACTGTTTTTGTCACTAAAGGTGGGAATTAAGTAATCAGTTTGGAATTCAAATTTTTAAAAATAGTTAGGGTCCGATTTAGCCAAAGTACAAAAAATAGACCCTAGTTATTTTTAGGATACTTATGTCGTGGAAAAATTACAGATTTTTGCGAGGTCGGGAAGGGGGTGAATGGACGCGGGAAGTTTGAAACTTTACGTTGAAATTTAAAATACCAAACGAGCGCAGTTTTACGCAAACTTTTTATGACGACTCTATGATGATGAGAGTTTCCATTTACCAGGGTTTTGGTTCATTCAGAAGTTGTTAGCCATGTTTGGCCGAATGGGCTTTTAAGCGCTCGGTCCGGAAGCCGGTTCGGAATTTTTGGGCGAAAATTCTGTAAAATACTTTTTAGCTTAAGAATGAATTCATGAGGCTTAAAATAGCGTTTTAAAGCACTTTTGAGATTTTTATGATGCCGGGAACCCTCAGGGGGCGTTTTGGTAATTTGCCACCTAGAGAGGGGTATTTTGGTAATTTTCCCGATAAAGTTTTTCAAAGGACTTTTTAGTCCGAACAGAGATGTAAAACACCTGAGAGGTTGTTTTGAAGCAGATTTTGGGTGTTTGAGTGGTAGTGAACCGTCAGGGGGTATTTTGATAATTTGTCATATTGACGCCAAATTTTAAGGAACGCGTGTAATTCAGCGTTCGAAATGATGGGAAGTGAGGAATGATGTTAATACGTTGAAATAATGAGATAGTGGCTACTGCTAATGCGTTGGTAAGCTAGGTTAATTATCCAATTATTGGATCGGATTAACAAGCCGTCGTAAGACGCTATAAACGATTAAATGGGAAGGGGTAGAATAAGGAGTGCGTATATGTTGAATGATGACTAACGAGCAGGATATGATTTGACTAGGTGATGCAGCTCGTTGCGATCAGAGCTTGCGAGTTGCTTCGGCTATAAGCCAATCAGGTAAGGACAATGCGGTTCTGATATGCTAATTCATTGTTTCGATTAGCATGCCATGTTGATGACGTATTGTTGAATTCTTGTTGTTATGATTGGTCACCGGTAGTCGTTGTGACCGGTATACGTATATTTGAATTGTGCTGTTGAGGACTTAGGGTAGAATAATTCCCTTAGTCCGCCCTGTTGATAGAATTTAGTGAGGATGATGGGTGTCCCAGTATGCTATGATTCGATTCGATTAGCATACTTGAAGTTGATGATGGCGTTGTGAAGGGGTTATCGTGTGGTTGTTGTGAGATGCCGACAGTTATTGATAGCCGATATCTCTTATCTTTGAGAACACTATTGAGGACTTGTGGCAACTTCTCCCGAGTCCGCCCTATCGTTGATAATGATGTTGTTGAGGTCGTTGCATGTTGTTGTGAAATGTTGGCACTTATTGGTAGTCGACATTTCTCTTATGTAAGAACGTTGTTGAGGGCTTGCGGTAGTCTTCTCCCAAGTCCGCCCTGTTGATGATGTCACGTTGAACTCTTGTTGTTATGTCTGAACACCGGTTGATTTGTTGATCCGGTATTCCTTGTTGAGCTGTGTTGTTGAGGACATAAGGTGGAATAAATTTTCCCTTAGTCCACCCCGTTAATGATGTCTTGTTGCATGGCTGTAACGTGGTTAGGGAAAGCACTCTAAATGAGCTCCCTGCCTGTTGACAGTGTCTCTTCTATTTATTTGAGACTGAGATGAACATCCCATAAAATGGGACATCAATATGAGGAGGATGGCCTGTGAAACATGATCACTGGCAAAGAGGATGTAGGGCGCGCGAGTCAAGTCTGTCATGTCTGGTCGAGTCTAGTATGTCGTATCTGAGTTGCATTGCATTTGTTTTTCTTTTGATGTTAATGATTTTAATGACTTGTATTTCTTTGATGTTTATCTTTTCAATTTCCTATTTTATTGTTCACTTGCATAGTCAGTCAGTCAGTCTGTCGGTCAGTCAGTCTTGTCCATGAGGAGGTGGCAGTAATGCTGTTCTATTGGGCCTTAAAGCCGCTCAGTCTAACGAAAGAAAAATTATCGTTTGACAATTATGCTGATGCTGAAATTTATTGACTACTCTTGATTCATTGCTATCGTTGAGATGATTATTATTACTCCGAGTCTTTTGAATTATTTGTATACGATACTCCTTGTGTTATCTTTACTGGGTGATTTGCGCTCATTCCTTATGTTGTATTGTGCAGGCTATAAGGTTGATCAAGGAGAACCTTCTAGTAAGGAAAAAGAAACAAGCTAGAAAAGTTGAGCAAGGGGATCAGTTGTGTGAGGTAAGACCAGCTAGGAATGGTGGGATAAAGATTGAGTTGTGAGATAGGTTGTTAAGAGTCTTACGACTACAGTCGTATATTAGGTTGTAAACATTTATGTTGTTTTAAGACCTGAAAGTCTTCCGCTGCAGTATGATGTATGTTTATAAGAAATGTTTTTGTAAGGACGCAATTTGGAGCGTCTATCAATGATGTATGAGTATGAGAATGTAGTTGCTCTGTATTCAGCACAGGGTTATGAATGTAATTATGGTTGATAATTCAGCCCGGTGATGTCACCTGGGTTGAGGGTGTCACAAAAGCAGGTTCCTCCACATCTTCCTTGTGCTGAATGAGCTTTGTCTCTTCTTCTACTTTCTTGGTTTGACACTCCCAAGAACAATGCCCATACTTTCCACAAGAATAACATTCAATTTTACTTCTATCATTCTTTACCACATAGTGTCTATCATAGTTACCTCTTCCTCTTCCTCTTCCACGACCTCTTGAAAAACTTGGATTTCTTCTCTCTTGAGAAGAATTGTATTCATCTCTTCCTCTCCCTTGACCACGTCTTCTTCCATGGCCACGACCTCGACCTCTTCCACGTCCTTGTCTTCCATTTTCATTGGCATCTCCTTCGGCATTCAATGAAAACTTTGCTTGCAAGGCTTGCTCCACATGCTCTTGTTTGCCTCGGGTCATTCTTTCTTCATGAGCCTGTAAGGATCCATGTAATTCATTGATGGTCATAGCCTCCAAATCTTTAGATTCTTCAATTGCTACCACCACATGGTTGAAGTTTGAGTTGAGAGAGCGAAGAATCTTCTCAACAACACGAACATCTTCTATTTTTTCTCCAAGCCTCTTTATTTGATTCACTACTGCCAAGACTTACGTGAAGTAATCCGAAATGGATTCTGTCTCTTTCTTCAATAGAGATTAAAACTCAGCCCTTAGAGTTTGAAGACGCACTTTCTTCATATTTTCAACTCCCGTGACAGAATTTTGAAGAGTATCCCAAACTTGCTTAGAGTTGGTTTCATTGGCAACCTTCTCGAACATCTCATCATCCAAGCCTTGATGGATAATGGTAAGCGCGCATTGATTTTTTTTTTTTTTTTTCTCTAAGGCAGCCTTTTGGGCTTGATTCTTAGCCTCCTCGTTTTGAGGTTCTACATAACCTTTCTCAACACCCTCCCAAACTCCACGGGCACCAAGAATAGCCTTCATTCGAATAGCCCAATTCTCATAATTGAACTTGGTAAGTTGTGGGTATCGAAAAGAAAGAGTGGTTCCTTTAGAAGACATTCTCTATACCAAGCTCTGCTACCACTTTGTTGTCAACGAAGTGGACCCAAAACACTTAAAGTAAGATGAAATCAGAAATACAGAATAATGGATTCTTTCTTGCTTAATCGACGTTGCTCGATTACATTCCTATATGTCCTAATTTGATGACAGTTCTGGAATCTAAATTTAAGAGCATCTAATGGGTGATATCAATGTAAAATAAACTGCTAAAATTTAGATAACTGCAGCCCCATGAACTTCTTGTCATAATTCATCATTTAATTTCAGTTATAAAGTCAAGTTTAATTCTCAACAAGCAGCACTTGGGCTGTTAGTTAGGGCGAGAAGAGCTCTTCAAGTTTATTATGTTGCTCTGTTTTCATTCTAAAAAGGGAGACCCACCAAATTTGGCTTTGTGTCACTTTTTTCAACCTTAATAGTTGGATCCACCAAAGTATATTCTTTAGTGTTAATTTTGTACACTGCACTTTAATTTTTTCCAACCCTCTGGAATTTAATAGTTGGAATTTAAGGTGCTTAGTTAGTTGTGTGAGTTATCCACCCATCAATTTTCCTTGGATATATGTAACACATGTTTACTTGAATTGAAATTCATTTATTATGACAGAGATATTACACACAGAGTTACTAATTTTATAAAGCGGGGCGGGCGACTTTAATTTTCTCTGTCCTTCTTCGTTTCTTGTGCGCTATATGTCAGTCTATAAGTTTTCTATTGTAGTGTGTAACCAGTTAAACCAAATTTTCGCACACTTTTGGTGGTCAGAAGAGGCGACGCGTATGTCTATTCACCAGGTTTCTTGGCCAACCTTATGCTTATCTAAAAAATTGGGTGGATTCGGATTTAGGAATTTCAAGTTGTTTAATCACGCACCATTAGTCATACAAGATTGGAAAATTTGGACTAACCTACATAGTCTTTTAGCAAATATTCTTAAAGGGAAATATTTCTCTCGACAGTCTTTTTTTCAAGCAACACTCCTAGACAAATTTCATGGATCTGATATAGTCTTTTGGTTGGTCGTCGAGCTTTTAAGCACGAAATATAGTGGCGGGGATCTGGTCAATCGATTTCTGGCTGGATGGGTTGGTGGTTGCCTCAGATGACCCCTACTTAATTACAATCTTTCCGTACTGATCATAATCAACTTTGGCACATTGTTGACTTGTTCCTCCGTGATACTCGCCTCTGGAACATTCCGGTTCTGTTAGATACATTCCATTCATCTTTAGTTGGCCAAATTTTACAACTTGTACTTTTGCCACTACCGTCCAAGGATGTCTGTTACTGGCCTTATGCCAAAGGAGGGATTTTTTCCACGTTGTCAACTTACAAATAGCTGAGAGGCAATAGCAATCACATTTCCTCCTTAGCTTCCCAAGTCCCTTCCAGAGTTTGGATCAATCTCTGGAAAATCCTGATGCCGAAAAAGCTCAAAACATTGATATGGAAATTTTTACATCAACGGCTAGCTGTCTCCTCAGCCTTAGTTAAACAAAAATGCTCAATTTCTGAATCTTGCCCATTGTGCTTGCAGTTTTTTGAAACTCAAACAGGATCTGTTTCTTGATTATTTTCGCCTCCAATCACTTTGTTTATGTTAGTGTGAGCACAGTCCTACCGCGCTTTCTGTCCACCATTAGCTTGTGAGTACAATTCGGTTCCAACATTGCGTTCGAAAAATAGGGAATAAACGTCCTTCTGGAGATTGGCGAAGTACTGTGCAATTTGAGCATTTCTATACCCGTTGATTCCTGTAATGTTCATAGATACTTGTGAAAGTTGTTTTTCACGTGGCTGCTGTATTCTGTGCGATTTCCATTACAAAGCCTACCCATTGTGCGTCTACTAGCTCCTTGCAATAAGGTTTTGGTATGGTTAGGTTTAACTCATGATGGGTTCCAACTGCGGCATATGCTGATATTATTTCCTCATCAGATGAACCTAGTGTTACAGCCGCTGCATAATTAGCAGCTACTGATTGGTTATTGCAACATTTTTTCTTGCATATCATTGTTCTTGTTGCTCGTTCTGAATTGCTTGTGCAGATGCAAACTAATGAAAGCAGGAGTGAGAACATTACTCGTCTTTTGTGTAACATAGCTAACTGCAGCAGAGAAGTGCATTCTATGCATATCGCCCAAGGGACAACCTGTGTTTTGGATCTATCTCAGCAATAGCCTCTTTTCTTTTGAATTTAGGTTGCAGTGTGAGGTAGATATGGTTAGCAGATGTACAATCTGCCATGCTTCCCTGATGAGAGTTATTTGTCCTTTGTGCCTTGATGGTGTTTTGTTCCTAAACTGTTGTTTTTCACTTGTTTTTATTGTTTCTCTATCTTTGTTTTGTGTTGTAACTTTTGATCAACACTTTTTTACTGTCTGGTGTTTGTTCTTAAGCCGTTGTTTTTAAGTCTTCCATCATGGAATATATTTCTTCATTTCATAGTATGAACATTTGTTACTCCGCCCAATTATTTCTAGACATTTAAATAGTTTTCAGATTCCAAATTAACCACTCTGCCAACAACCCGCCATCGGCGAGATACGATTAAACAGAAAAAAAAAAAAAAAGAAGCCGTTGCCTCCGGGAGGCCAGATTTGTAGCCCACGAATAGGCAATACATTAGGAGATCAGAGATAACTTGGTTTTGTAGTGAGAGAGGAAGAGAGAGAATAGGATTGCAGAGAATGAACAGGAATATACTGCGGGGGGTGTGACTTGTGAGGCAGTGGGAGAGTGAGAAGCGGGCAAGGCGTGAACAGAATTGGAGGAGGGGGACGCGTGGCAGCGGCAGCAGCAGGATGGTGAAGATGTCACAGATGGATGAGCAACTCCCGGAGCCAGCTGAACCGGTCTTCCTTCTCTTTTGTTGGTGGTTGTTAGTCTTTCCCCTGCTCTTGTCAAGAACCAATTACACACAGCATCTACTTGTTCCCTTTGCTTGGCACTCTTTCATGCATGAAAGCGCACACAGAGGGCTCACTCGTTTCTCTGCATTACATTTTGTTCCCAGAGCAGAAGTNAACGAGAAGAGAAAAACACAGGCCAAAGGTAGTCATAGAAGGAAAGCCCAGAAGGAGTCGAAAGCCCGCTGCTACTGATGGTTCATCTCCTGTAAAAAGGAAGTATGTGCGTAAGAAGGACCTTCATACTGCAGAAACTGAACAGGCAAATGTTAGGAGAGAGGCAAAAGTTCCTACGCCTAAGCCTGTGAAAAGATCGTGCAGGAGGGGGTCGAAATTCGACAGAAACTATGGGAGAGATGAAAGTCTAGACAGAACAAGTACTCACCAGGAAGAGATGTATGACAACACTAAAGCATCTATTGATCCTTTAAATAATAGTCCTAATGTCAATCCTTCAGGAAAAAGGAAGTATGTGCGCAAGAAGAGCCTTAAGTCCCCTTTAGTCCCAAAAGTAATAATCAAAATGTGAATTCTTCTACAGGAAAGAGGAAGTATGTGCGCAGAAGAGCCCGAAAGGTGCAGAAACTCAACAGGCCAATAATATGAATGAGGAAACAGTTTCTAGTGTTGCAACTGTAGAAAGAGCATGCACGGTATGTGAAAGTCCGGACAATATAATTGGTCATTGGGCTGAAAAGAACAAAGAGAGTACCGGAGCTTTTAACCCCAAAAATAGTACTCCAAATGTGCGATCTTCAGGAAAAAGGAAGTATGTGCGCAAGAAGGGCCTCAACATTGCAGAAACTCAACAGGTCAGTCTTATGAATGAGGTGAAAGTTCCTACTTATGATCCGGTCACACTTAAAAGATCAGGCAGGAGATCATTGAATTTTGACCTAGAATGTGGAAGGAGAGATGAAAGCCAGGAAAGAACAGGTACTCACAAGGCAGAAATGCTTCAACAGAGTAAAGGGGCTTTTGATTTTGACACGAAACTTCAAGGCAGAGAATTGTGTGCATGGGGACCAGCGTGTCTGGAACATCATCTCTTCAGATAGGCCAGTCGAACGGCTACGTTAGAGAGAACATTCAAGCAGGATTTACTTGCAATTTCAACCAGTTCAGAAACCAGGTGCCAAACGGATATATGTCGCTATTGGAACAGTTTCTTCCTCTGCGACCGCCTCCTAAATTCGTTTCAGGGGATTTGAACATTGGAAATGCAAATTTATACCAAGAGCCTGAGAGAAAAGATTACAGGACTATGAATTAATACACCTGTGGAGAAGGAATGAACGAGATTGCAATTCAAGTAGATGCTACTTCCTTAAAAATTGGCAGAGAAGGGCAGCTGTTAAGTTCCGCCCAACTTGTGGCAAAAGTTATGGCCAACTTTGATGATAAAAGAGGATTAAAAAGAGACTGTTATCATACTATTGAGCAGACACAAACACCTGCTGTAAATCTGACGGGCTCTCTGACCCAGTACCAGGAAACTGGTGCCAACAAATTTCATGCTACTTCTACACCAAAAGGATGGGCTACATATGATTGCGCGCTAGGATCTGCAACATTGGATTCGAGTAACCTGGTAAAAAGGCAGGATGTTAAACCGTGGAAAAGTGCCTTGGATAGTCATCCACAATTGCCCAGGATAGCAAAAGGTATCTGTTTTAGCACTTAAGATGATCTTTATCAAATTAGATTGAAATTTTAAACTTGTTAATCGCAGATTAGTAATAGCAAGTCGTCAATATCTGGTGTAGGCCGACGAAGAAAAGAGAAACTCCCAGTTTCTGTTGATGAAATCACATGCTGGCTGGAAGGTCTAAATATCAATGCGCCAGAGCAACATGCACTTGTTCCATTCAAAAGAGGGAGACAGTTGTTCTGTACAAGGGATTTGATCCTATCGAGAAAAAGAAGCGACGGCCTAAAGTAGACCTTGAGCCAGAGACTGAAAGAATTTGGAAGCTCTTAATGTGGAAAGAAGGCAGCGAAGGATCTGAAGCAACAGACAAGTGTAAAGAAAAATATTGGGAAGAAGAAATGGAAGTCTACCGTGGACGGGCAGAATCATTCATTGCTCGTATGCATCTTGTTCAAGGTATCATCAAATATATTTCTCCTCTCAAAACTCAAGAGTGCTAGAGTTTATACTCTAGCACTTGGTCTGGATGAGTCGTAATGGGGTAAACTCACGCTAAAGTACAGATATTCAAAGAGTGATGCAATATAGTTACCGTAAATGTGAATAAAAGAATTGAGCAAGCTAATAGGTTTGAAATCTAATAAATAAATTGTTGGATAAAGCAGATAGACGCCTTTAGTACACCAGAAGGTACAATTAGCAGCAAAGTCAACTCCGGACTTCAACACCTACGGCTATAGAACTTTCAGGTCATCAAGAATCTTAATAACTTGAGGAGAACAGCAGCAGAAAACTGCCTGAAAGAAAATTTATTCTCTCTTTTCAGATTCTTTAACTTAACCTCCGAGGTAAATACAAATATACAGTCACTTGACTTCATTATACAGCAACTTATACTTTGAATCTATACAAAATTTCACCTTCATAAAGCATCCAATATGCTGTGTAGTTTGTACTAGGCACAAGATATGTGAATGTGATTGATAAAAATGTGTGTGGTGCTTTCAGGAGATAGAAGGTTCTCAAAGTGGAAAGGATCTGTACTTGACTCAGTAATCGGAGTGTACCTCACGCAGAATGTATCAGACCATCTTTTGAGGTAACCTCACGGTTTTATAACAGTTCAGAAATCAAATTATCTTGAAAGTAACAACGGAAATTTAGAGAAGTTGCTGGCATTTCTAACGTCTTTCCCATCGTATGCAGCTCTGCCTTCATGTCTCTTGCAGCGAGATTCCCAATTAAGTTGGCTACCTCAAACCAAACGAGCTTCCCAAATGCAAATATAGTTGCTGAAGAACCTGATTGGTGTATGCAAGACCGACATGGCAGCGTTATTTCTCATTAAAAGACAGGAATGAAGCAAGTATGCGAATCAAGCTCCATCTCATTCCGTGAAGCACCGGAGCACATAAAACACAACCCCTCGTCAGAAACAAGTAGGAAAGCAGGAAATGAGCATAAAGGGATTTCAGATGAAGAAATAGTTTCATCACAAAATTTATTTGACTCCTTACTCTTTGAGACCTTGGGAGGAATCAAATCCACCAATGAAGCAGAAGACCTAACAAGTGAAAATCCAGAAGATGAAGGTCATTTTTCAAGGTTGGGCAGTGTTAATAACCTGTCAGGTTCTTCCAACTCTTCGCCAATCGGTCCTAATAATGGTGTTATAGGAGAATTTCGCTCTTATAGTAATAGCCAGTTGAACACGACACCGGATTCAAGATTGAATGACAGGCAGTCTCTTAAAGTGTTGGTAGAGGAGAGTGTATCATATCTGCCTTCAACTGGTTTTGGAATTACCATGACAAATATTGTAAACCATGTGGCCAAAGGAATGGGGGATGAGGTGGAAAATATGAGTGAAGTAAATGCCCAGACGAGTCAAATGCCAGTGGCCCAGACACCTCATGCTGGAAATAACGTACACAGCATTCAAAAACCTGAAAGAACATCCCATGCACAAGCAAGACACGCTGAAGCGCCAGTTAGATGGCAATCTGGTGTGAATCAGCCACTTTGTGGCGACTGCAACTCCCATGGGCAAACTTCTGACATGGAGGAGGGGATAGTTGATGCGAGTACACAGCACTTCTCCGAGAATAAAGTAACTGAAGTAAATGCGAAGGCTCAAAGTCATACAGCTGACACTCAAACTGAAGGGTTAGGCACCAATAACTTGAATACAAGGAATGGAAAGGTGGAGAATGAGAAGAAGGAAGCAGTTGACTGGGATAGGTTGCGGAAGCGAGTGCAGTCAAATTGTAAGCAAGACCGAAACAAGACTACAGATGATTCAATTGATTATGAAGCATTAAGGCATGCTAACGTCAAGGAGGTTGCTGATGCTATTAAGGAACGCGGGATGAGCAACGTGCTAGCACAGAGAATGGAGGTATGATTAAGGAATTTCTGTTACAGAAGTAGTCGTTTCTATGATCAGATTGATGCTACAATGACTTTATAGCACATATTCAATCAATTTAACGATCGAGAAGTGAAGGTCGTAATGATTTAACCATTGCAGGGTTTCCTCAACCGATTGGTTGAAGATCATGGAAGCATTGACCTTGAATGGTTGAGAGATTGCCCCCCAGATGACGCAAAGTAAATTATGCCGAACCAACTACTCGTAGCTTATGCAGCGTACATTTGCAACAAAAACTATCTGAAAAAGCTAACTGAGTCAAGGCATATAAGTTGAACTCAAACGTTCAGATTGCTATGTAAATCTTAAATTGCAGATATCTTCTTATTTAATTCCAAAGTATCTGATTAATGTACGTGTCTTACATTGCAGGGATTTCCTTCCTGGTATTAGGGGACTGGGGCTGAAAAGTATGGAGTATGTACGCCTACTAAAACTTCATCATCTTGCTTTCCCGGTAAGATTTATGTAGAAACTAGTCGTATACTTTATATGAGGAGTCTCTCTCTCATATTTCTTTGTTTAGGTTGACACAGATGTTGGGCAGATAGCTGTAAGACTGGGGTGGGTCCTTCTTCAACCGCTACCTGAATCACTCCAACTGCATCTCCTAGAACTGTAAGTAACCTTTGCGCAATTCTGAATTCTTTCCTTGCTTGAAATCACTAAGCACGATTTATTGTAGGTACCCAGTGCAGGAGACAATTCAGAAATATCTATGGCCCAGACTATGCAAGCTGGATCTCCAGACATGTAATTTCGTTTCTCCTTCCTATGATTCTTTGTAACAAATAAGAGAAGCTTATACTTCTACTGCAGTTCTTGATAATTTATTGACAGTTTTTGAACATTTTAATGACTAATATACTGCCCAACTTCAGGTATGAACTTCATTACCAGATGATCACATTTGGAAAGGTACGCCATTAGTTTTACGATGGTTGGGAGAACTCTTCATGGCTAAGCCTATTGAAAAGATTTCTAAATTTTATTGGATGTTAATGCAGGTTTTCTGCACAAAGAGCAACCCAAACTGCAATTCATGTCCAATGCGAGGAGAATGTCGGCACTTCGCTAGTGCTTTCACAAGGTATGCAGTCAACTGTTGTCCAGAATCTATTTATGGTTATAATAGACAGCATGAACTATTGCATCAGAATTTGTTTTTGTTTAGTTTCAATCTGCAACTTTATGAAACACTTCCATCACTAAACGGGACTTAAAACTGATAACGAGAAATAGAACTGAACAACATATAAGCCAAATGTTCCTGAGCCCTATTACCACACAGGATATTATTAACAGATGCATATGCCCAAAATAGTGTGGAACACAGTTTTCTTCTATCTTGGTTAGAAGCTAGAACCTAAATAAAATCCATAGCAAAGATGAATCAAGTTTGAATTCCCTTTTTGCTCTAGAAAGAAAACTAGCTAGCGCTGTAGTCACCATTTTGGAGTTTGCAGCCCAGAAGTTTCTCTGCTCTGGAACTACTATCACAGAATAATATATGTAAGTTCTATTAATTGGTTTCCTGAACGAAGGAAACAAGTAACTTGTAAACAGGTAGAATAGAAGTTGTTGAGGACCAAGGCTTTGGGGCACAAAGGAGGCCAAACCTATCAGTCGAGTCACTTCCTTCCACTCGCCTTACAAGGACCTACCGGACTAGCTTGGCCAAGGGTGCGATAATGATGATTATTATGAAGCAATAAATGGATTAGTCTATGTTACACGGACTCGGCACTTTGGGACACTAGTATTGTGTCGACACGACAACGGTTATGGGATCTGTACTGGACACGCCATGTGCCAGACGGACACGCTGCATTGCCGATTGGAGAGGCGTCTCTTGAAATTTGTCACCATGAATGGTGGAAGACGAAGGTCTAAGGAATAAGAAGGCGCAGAGTCCAGATTTGGGTAGGATACAGAGAGAGGAGAGAATGCCATGGATGATGGAAGATTAAGGTTGAAGAAAGACAAAGACGAAGAGTCCAGACCGGGAGGGAGAGAGATTTCCCTCCATTTAAGCAATGTGATCTTCAGAGTCTACCCCAATCAAACTGCATTTTAGAGTAGGTTTGTACCACATTTGCATCCCTGTTCCTCTTACTGAAATAATCCGCATTGTGGTTCAGTTGGTATGGACTAAATTGCTCCTGGTCCTCCTTATGCATTATTTCAGAATATCTATTTCTCATCGAGATAGATCTTGCTCCAAAGAGAGGTCTTGTTTTGTAGGCCCAAATACTAAATTTGGATTAGAATTAGAATGAGAAGAAAAAGCTGACTCAGGTTTTAGCTTCTAGGCCATAACGATTTAGACTTCTAGTTCAACAACAAGGACTACTGGCTGAACTTTGATCTATCAGCACTTTTTATTGGCACGTGTATTTTGTTTTGAATTCATACTTGCATGTCGAGATATGTCTCAAGAACGAAACACACTACATTTGTACAACACTACAAAAGAATTGCTGTATTGATGCAATTAAGAGGTTGATTTGGTTCTCTTAATTTAAACTTGGATCTTGCTCAACCATTCAACTTTGCTGTATGCTGCTTCTCATATCCCACCTCGCATATTTGTTGCACTAGGATCTCTCGTCTTATGGTGACATTCGGCTCTTTCTTTCCCACTTCTAATTTCACCTGGTCCCTCTTTGCCAAGTATAGAGATAAAGAACCCTCTAATTATAAGAGTTGGATACGCTTGCCTGCTTACCTTTGATATTATTAGTCAGATAGGGTTCTTGGTTTAATTAAGTGATCATGTGGCATTTCTCTACAATCAGCTTGTCTGCAATTGCTGTTTCCCTTTTAACAATGGTGAGGGCTTAAGGTCCCGAAGTGTATTTTCTCTATTACTGTCTTCACTTTTTTTTTTTGCTCTATTGGTTTGAGTACTTCCGATTTTATAGAAAGCTACGTTGGTTTAACTGGCTATTATTGACAATCAAGTGGTCTTTGCATGTACTAGATGACACTGATCCTTCAAAGGTGAAGAAGTTGGTTAACAGGTTCTCAAACTATGGAGAGAAGAACAAAGAATCCTTGGCTGAGCTCTTTGTTACTCTATTAGTCAAGGTTATTGGAGATTGTTATGCCTATACATTATTATTTGCTGGTAGCAAGTTAATTTTGGTCATGGGTTTGATGACTTTTGGTGGTTCTCATCATTGATTTGCAGTTATCATCCGTTGAAAAGTTTTGGCCCAAAGGTCTGTGCGCCAGCACATATCAGGGATCTTGGATATCTAAAACATGGAATTCTGCAGTTGGCTGCATCAGTGTAATTTCAGCTCCTTTTTTCTAATTTGTTGAATTTGATTACTTTTGAGTTGGAACGTGCTAAATCAATGCTACTAGCAAATATTGAACAGGTTGAGGATTTCACAGATCGTTCTCAAAATGTTGCGAGGGCAGTAGGAAGAGCACAAGTAGAAATCATTTACAAGTGTATCCAGCTTACCATTCAGAATGTTTTTGCCTTCATCGATGGTCGAATTCAATGGCCCACGTTAAGAGAATTTTTGTTTGTTCGGGTCACTATGCCAGGAAATGCTGGAATTGCAAATTTTCAGCCTCCCATTTTTCTTCACCCAATCCAGGCGTTAAGAATGCCACTTGCAAATAATTTGGGAGCAGCAGCACCACCTGTTCCTTTTGACCCTTTCCAAGCAAAAAGGAGGCGGACTACAGAAGCTATGCCTATTGACCATGTCTTCACGCTACCTGCCGAAGGCTGGGGAGGGGGCACCCAGGGTTGGGGAGGAATGCCGACGGCAGAAGGTTGGGCCCAAACACAACAACCTACTGGCGTCGACCATACCATAACCATAAAAGAAAGATGCAGACATCAGCAGGTTGGGGTAGTACGCAACACGCTGTCCCCATGTACCCTATGCAGGCAGATGAAGCGCGATCTGCAGAAGGTTGGCGACGGATGCAGCTAGCAGGTGGTGAGACATTGTAATGAAAATCCTCTTTTGCATGGTACTCTAAATGACATGTTTTTTTTTATTTTTTTATGTAATATTAGTTTTTCAGATTTCAAGGTATGCTTTCTAGTAATGATGAGTTTACAACTTAGTGATATGATTCTTGTCTCATTTAGTGTTGTTGAATTCTGGTGTATTCCTTTGTTTTTCCGCCTGTGAAAAAGCTTACCAGAACTGAACGCAATTATGGAGTGTTTTGGTTTTCCTTTTATGAGTTTAAGTTTCCACCTCAGTTTTCTGTTGTGTCCGAAAACTTCAGTGTGCTTCTCTGAAAATGTTTTCCAAAGTTAAAATTTGCTTCTTTTGGAAAGTGTTACCAATTTCTGTTTCCACTTTTTGCATCATACTCTCCACATAGCGACCTGTTTTGGGAAAAAGTTATGATGAAACTTACCGGGGTGAACTTATCATGCATCCAATATACCATACTCTTCCAAGTTCATATTTGACTGTGTTTTCAAGCCTGAAAACCAATGGAGCAATAAAATTAGCTGAGCCTGAAGCAAGTCTAGTATTATTATAGCCAAGAACTGTAACCTGTTGAAACTACAACATGATCAACTTACTACAATCAGAAATGGTATAATTGGAGCTTAAATAATTGCTATCTTTTATTCAAACCATTGGATAAATCTCATCTGACCCAAAGTTTTAGGGTTTCAAGCCAAATTTACCATATTTACGAAACTAGAGGACTTCTCAGTTTTCTTCTTTTGTGCAATGCATTGGACCTAAAATGGAAGTCTGGGAGGGAAAAGTAACCAAGAGGTTGTGAACCACCCAGCCAGTCACATAAAAGAATGATCAAAGTGGAAGTTCAACCTGCACGGCTACCTTCTTGTTGTTACGTCAATTGGGGTGATGATAAGGAGGTTCTCCGAATTGGTTGGATGCCTTAAATTCTATCACTGGAGGATAATTGGGAATCAGACACCTCATAACTCTATACTTCTTGACCGCATCTGAAGGCAACTATAACCTATACTTCTGCAACAAACTAAGTCCCTCAGGAACTTAGTGATCCAGGCCTTTGCATGTGTGTTAGTTCTTTGAATATTTTCTTCATTAGCATGTGTTTTTTTTGTCTGTTAGATGTCAAATGATGAATTTGCGTGAATGGATGTTCGATTCAGGTGTGTGAGAGCATGTCAAATGATGATTTTGCTTCTTTACTTTCTGAATGTTTGACTAGTTGAACTAGTTTATGTACTCCTTTTGAGAGAACCTTGTGCTACCTGTATAACTTAAATATTGTCTGTAAATAGATGAGTACCGATAACAATGCCTCGCAAGTTAGTCTTTCTACTAAAAGAAAGAATGTTGGTGATTCAAAGACAAAATCATACCTTAGATGGACTGTGGAAATGGACCGGTTCTTAATGTTGTCTTGCTTGACCAACTTAATATTGGGAACAAAGTTCATAATGGATGGAAACGAAGTGCGTACAATGCTGTGATTGATGCGATAAATGATCAATGTAACGTTAAAGTTACAAAAGATAACATTGTTGGTCATCTGAAAACATGGGACAAGCATTACGAGATAGTGCCTAAGTTGTTGACCCAAAGTGGCTTTTCGTGGGATTATTATTCCAATACGATTAGCGTTTACAGTGAAGCTACTTGGAACACGTATGTCCAGGTAAAAAGTATATTAATCTCTCTTATTTTTTAAACAATTGGGATGCTACTTATATAGTTTTATAAATGCTTTCTGTAGGATCATTCTGATGCAAAGCCATACAGAAGAAAAGTAATTGAGAATTGAGAAGATTTATCAACTATATGTGGACAAGATCGAGCAACAGGGGAAGGAGCTGAGACTGGTGTCGAAGGTTACAATGAGCTGGCATCTAATTCCAATGTAGAGGAAACTAGTGAAGATATTGATAGCACGAATCGTCAAAAGGCAACCTCTACAAAATAAGTTACAACCATCGAGAAAGAGAAGTCGAACTAGTGATGCACTTGCTACAGCCGTTACTTCAATGGCTAGTGCCATTGACAAGGTATGTGCATCAGAAGTTACAATTGCAAGTGCGGATTTCATTTATGAGAAGTTACCAGAGGTGCCAGATTTGGATCGGCATGAGTTGCTCAAAGCTTATGAGTGCTGACCAGCAATGTGAGAAAGTTTGAGTCATTCATGTCCCTTCCATTTCACTTGAGGAGGCCATGGTTAATGATGCAAATCATCAATACTTAAGATATTGAGCCAACAAGGAACTTATGAACTTTGAATTGTTTTCAAGCCTAGTTTTTCAGGAGTTATTATCTTATTTACGGGTAGAGATGTTAATCACTTGTTACGCTTAAGAGCCACTTTATTTTGTTAAGTCTAAGCACACTTTTTATCTTTGAGAACATTTTCTTGTTGTCAAGTACTAGCATAGCATTAAAGTTCTAATATCTAACTGTTAGGTTGCCAATTCAAGTTTACTTATCAAGTAGTTGCATTTTTTATTTTGTATGTAAGTCATCGTGTGTGTATTTTCTTTTTCTTCTGTTCTATGGGGCGGGGCGGGTGTTGGGTATGATTTAGTAAAACAAATATGAAACTTTCGTTTTGCATATTTACCTCTTGTTTTTTTACTTTAACAATTTCAATTCTTAATCTAATTGTCTGTGCTAACCAAGCAAGGGAATTACAAATTCTATTTAATTCCAAAGCAATTCCAATTTCATTGGAATTGAAATTGAATTACAATTCTCAATTCCGATTCCAATTCCAATTCCGTTTGCCAATCGGACCCTTAGAGTAAATACGAAGAACATCAGAAAGAATTTCAATAAGTTTTAAAGATAGAGAAGAATGATCAAGTTGCAATTTTATTGGCAAATAAAGTTTTGGATTTCACTTCTATGTGCAATGAATTGGTGCTTAATAAGAACCCTAAATTGAAGTCGCAACTCTTCAAAAATATGGTTGTTAAAGCCTTGAGAAATACCTAGGAAAAATTCATTTGAAGTTATACACCATATAAACCGTTGGACTGGTGCTACCATTCCAAGGCAGTCGCAAAAAAAGAATCCTGATGTTCATTCCCTTGCGAAACGAATCTACTTTGTAGCTTTTGCAAAGTATACCTAAATCATATATTTTGTGTCTAAGTTGCGAGATAAGAAACAATGCACAAAATTCAGTATGAAATGAAAATATAAGGAATTACACCACTCTGTGAATTTACACAAACTATATGGTAAAATCCTCTTATTCAACTTCTGAATTGGTCAAGGTCCAAGGACTGAAGTAGCTTGATCTTGAAACACTGACTTTGACTTCTTCAATCTTCACGATCGGAAGGTCGTTGAAGCGGTACTTGATCGAGAGGTTTGAGGCTTTATACCCGACGAGTGTGGCAATCCTTGACTTTTAGAATCACCAAACTTGGAGGGGAATTTTTCTTTGATATTTAAGATCAAAGAGAAATTAATCTTTGATCTTGAAATTGCTCGATTGAAGAACAACCATATATTAGTGTGAATTGTTCTTCAAATGAAAGGCAAGTGCAAAAATTCTTGAGACAACAGAGTTTTGACAGATTTTTGGTTTTGTTTGCAGAGACCATATTTATCCTTCTTCTCTACCTCAAGCCTTTTATTAGACAAGATAGTAAACTTCATTTTGAAGAACCCATGAATTAGGCCTTGATTACGTAATTAAAGAGATTTTGTCCCTCTTTAATTATGAAATGATTCTTGGTTAAAATTTGACTTGGTTCTAGCATCACATGAACCCGTTTTTGTCGCGACGGTAAATATTTAATTTGACCGGTCAACAAAATTTTGTATTATTGGCTAGTATAAATATTTATTGTGTCTATAAATTACCTCCACTATAAGACCTGTGCAATATTCTCTTTTTGCAAGTAGTGTAGTTAGTCTTAAAGTTGATACTTTTTATTTGTTGGCAGACAACTTTTTAAATTGGAGTCAAATTTACGGATCAAAAGGGCCAAAACACGTTAGGGTTTATCACCTTACGCGGCTTTATAAACACATCTCTACAGTGTGCAATTTCATCACGTCACTCCTTTAGGGTACACCGAAAGGAGCCCGGCCGTTACAGGCATGCTTTTGAAAGGCTCGATTGAAGAATGACCATGGATTAATGTGAATTGTTCTTTAATTGAAGCACAAAGCGCAATAATTCTTGAGACGACAGAGTTTTGACAGATCTCTGGTTTTGTTTGCAAAGACCATATGTATCATTCTTCTCTACCTCAAGCCTTTTTATTATGGACAAGATAGTAAACTTAATTTTGAAGAACGCATGAATTAGGCCTTGATTACGTAATTAAAGAGATTTTGTCCCTCTTTAATTATGAAATGATTCTTGGTTAAAATTTTACTTGGTTCTAGCAGCACTTGAACCCGCTTTTGTCGCGACGGTAAATATTTAATTTGACCGGTCAACAATATTTTGCATTATTGACTAGTATAAATATTTATTGTGTCTATAAATTACCTCCACTATGAGACCTGTGCAATATTCTCTTTTGTCAAGTAGTGTAGTTAGTCTTAAAGTCGATACTTTTTATTTGTTGGCAGACAACTTTTTAAATTGGAGTCAAATTTACGGATCAAAAGGGCCAAAACACGTTAGGGTTTATCACCTTACGCGGCTTTATAAACACATCTCTACAGTGTGCACCTTCATCATGTCACTCCTTTAGGGTACACCGAAAGGAGTGACAAGCATGTTTCTTACTGGTGCGGTTCTGCAGTTCTCCTGCCATTTGCTTTGCTTCTTCATCTGTAGCTTGTATAACATAACCAAGATTGCATAATCGTGGCCAACTAGCATGTTTTGGCCTTTACCTTTGTTTTTAAGTCTTGTCACCTGTCCTCTTGCTCTTTAATTTTTCTCTTCATCGGCAGGCCCCCCCTGCCCCCTTCGTTTTTGCCTGTGCAGGCTTGTTCACATGCGTGAGAACTTTTCTTGTATGTTTTGTCTTGTGGTTTTTGCTGCCATGAATCCATGTTTAAATGTATGATACACCCACTTATAATTGATTGCCCTTTGCATATGCAAGAGCCAACTTATATTCCGATGACTTGAAGCAAAATTCCAATTCATTGGTTATAGTTTGTGGATTGTGATTCATACCATGTTACTTGCATAACTTCGATAGCGTTTGAAATCACTTGTAATTTTGATTTTCTGTTTTCAAAAAAATAAAAATAAAAATTAATTTACTTTTTATTTTTTTCAAAAATAAATAGGCGTTTGATTACCCAATTTTTATTTTGAGTTTTTTCTTTTGGTTACCCAGTTTTTATTTTAAGTTTTTTCTTTTGGGTGTTTGATTGCCCAGTTTTTATTTTGAATTTTTTCTTTGGTGGCGGTGGCCAGTGGCGGCGAGCGGTGGCTGTTTGGGGGGGGGGGGGGGGGTAGGGGGGTCCTCAAAACTGGAAACCCAAAACTCGAAAATGAGAGTTTTAAAAAACAGCGCTCTTTTAAAAGTTGGTTTTCAAAACTGAAAGAAAAAAACAAAACAAAACAAAAAAACTGTGTGTCAAACGTGTTTTTTTTTACAAGTTTATAAAACTAGAGAGAAAAATCTGAAAACCAACCAGTTTTCAAACAGACCCGTTACTTGCCTCCCCTTTTCTATCTTAGCCACTCTTTCGATTCACTAATCGGTAATAGGAGCTAATTATACAAAGCTAGGCTTCTTGTAACTTTGTTATTGACAGCTGCTCGATGCATGACACACTTGTACTTCTCATTGCTGAATATCTAGCAAATAAGAAAGTATGAATGGTCAATGGATTAATGTTTCTACAATTTTGCCAAAGTTAACAATTCAATTTGTGGGACAACATACTTTGAAAACAACGTATGACCAGGAAATGAATGGTCGAATATGAAAATGACCTCAAGTTGGTCCCCGGTATTAACGAGAAAAGAGTTGGCCGGAAAGGGCATTCACATTGAACCATTTCCCATTATGCTGTATTTGCAGTCCCCCTACATCATTTTGTATGAGGAGGGTCAAGAGGCCATGATCTTGAGTGAGGTGGCATGCCCATTGCAAGATCAGGCTGAGGACAAGGTGGTTAAGAGAAATCTCGATTTACGCAGAATGGGAATTCGTCAAAGTATGAACGGTAGCAAGATAGTGTTGAAAACAAGGTTGGGTCATAATTGTTCCTTGATGGTGGACCAGAATGTGAAGGTGGGAAAGTTATCTCACTCTGAAGCGTGAAACACGTTTCAGAATGTTCTGAATGGCCGAAAAAACTTAGGGATAATCCAAACTTTAAGCGGCTTATGCACCTCAAAAACCATGGGAATAATCCAAACACCAAACATGTTTGATTTTCAGGGCCACGTCTATTTTTTCCCTTTCAAAAACCATGGGACTAACCACCTGGAATTGTATACATGTGCCCTTTGCAGAGAGGAATAAGAAAGGCGATTAATTTATTAACCTTTTAAGCAGCGGGCACTAGTGTTGAGAGCCATTGCAGCCGGAGACTAAAAAGCAGGTCAATTGGAGGTCGACCCTAACAGGTCATTTATTAGAGCTCATCTTTCTTCTCACACTGATGTGCATGGTCATGGCCTCTTCTAATATGTTTCGAAGGGCACTAAACTTGTCTCTTATACTCTCTTGACTTGTCTTTGCCATGAACTGCAGAGGATCGGTTGGCACCATTTTTCGTGAGACGGATTCTAATGCTTTTGCTCGCGTTCAAGGATCTAATTCAGGAAAACCCTCTCGCAGTCCTTAGCTCATGGAATGATTCTCTCCATTTCTGCGAATGGAAAGGAGTTACATGCGGTCGCCAGCATCAACGGGTAACCGCACTAGACTTGTTGTCACAATATTTAATGGGTTCAGTGTCTCCTCAACGAGAATACACTAAATAGATCTAAAACTGATGCGCCCACTAAAATGATGAAGACAATCCTTACAACACAACGAACACAATTGTATGGAAGCATATGGGATTTTCTATCTATACAAGACAGATCATTTAAAGAACTGGATAAAAGAAATTGGCTAGAACATTACAAGCTGTCTTTCCTAAGTCTAGTTTTGTTTGTGAATTTGACGACTCATTTCCTCGTTGTTCTGCTCTTCTTTTATACTGTTCGTCATAACCGTCTCCTTTCTGTAACTGCTTATCCTTATCTTTATTGAGAATAACGTCTTAGACTCCACGATCGGCCGTTTCCGTTCGAAGTCTCTTCAATAGTGTTGACAGTTCTCCACTCCAGACACCGCTTATCAACCGTTGCTACCGATTTTCTTGCCTTGTCTTCACGTTATACATTATCACCGATTTTGTTATACCTGTTAGTGGTTTTTCCTCCCTGTACGACTCATTCGAATTTTTGCGTCCTGTGTGTTCTCTCCCATTCACTTATCTTTTCATTCCACTATCAGTAACTATTATATCATCATTAACCGTAATAGACGTGCTTATTTCCACTTCCCACATCAAGGCACTTTTCACGGTTCTCATCATGCCACATGTTTACGCATTAACTGTCATGAAAATACTTGTGTTGTCAACAATACTGTTTTTATACTTGTGTTAAGATCACTATCTCTTGTCCAAGCCTCAAATGCTCTTAAATCAACTCACAAAATCTTTTTCGCCTTTTGACACTAGACAAATCAAATGTACCACCAAATTGTATTACATCCACGTAGATATCCGAGAAAAGTTTCACACTGAGGTCAGTTAAAAAAAACTTATGAAACACAAACAAAGTTGCCATAACTGTTGAACGTGGAAGCAACTGGCAAAATCATAACCACGACCATCATCTCATGGTATGAATATAAAGCAAAATCATAACCACGACCATCAAGAAGCAGACAATATACGGATAAAGCATCCAAGGTGAGAAAACCTACTAAAGGAATAGATAACTAGTACAACGGCTTTATAAAATGTTTAACAATCTAGATAAATTACTTATGGAAATGTACGTTTCAAGGCAAGGCATAACAAAAGCTAGATCCTATACACTATTCCAAACATATAAAATGTGATCACTAAAAACTTAGGCCGGGGAGTCTACATAATCTTAAGTCTAGGCTCTGATAACAAAGATGCCGTGGCTCCGACCCGGAGGCTGACCTTCACATATTATTGCATAGTATCTTGATGTAAAAGAAATATAATATTCAAACAGGCACAAATACATAACGTTTAAAGTTTATCACATGGAAGGCTCGATCCAGGCAGAGATGAAGTGACTGAGTTGATATGGGAATGAAATATACCAGTGACAAGTACCAAGCAAGAGTAGCACCTCCTATATATGTTAACAATAAAAAAGATACTGAAAAAAAAAAAAACCAATATACACCTTAACCACCTCTATATCTAACCCACGGACATCATCAGTTGGTCACAACTCAAAATGATGTGCCACGAACATTTCTTTGTTCAGATAGCATCACTTTGGGGCGCCCCACCAATAAAACTTTCGTGGCTCTCCTCCGCTCCTTGTCTTCTCCATGCAGATAGGTGAAAGGGATATCCATGTCCCATGACTTGGCCAGTCACAATTACTCAGCATTTGATTTTCTCCTTCCATTGCAAGATTCAGCTTACTAATGATGTTAAGCCTTAAGTTCAAAGAGGAGGGAGCCATAGCAGCCGAAGACTAAAAAGCAGGTCAACTGGAGGTCGACCCTAACATATTACCGGTTGAAGCTCATCTTTCTTCTCACACTTGATGTGCATGGTCATGGCCTCCTCTATATTACCGGTTGAAGCTCATCTTTCTTCTCACACTTGATGTGCATGGTCATGGCCTCCTCTAACATGTTTCGAAGGGTACTAAACGTGTCTCTTATACTCTCTTGGCTTGTCCTTGCCATGAACTGCAGAGGATCGGTTGCTGCAGCCGGTTTCACGAATGAGACGGATCGACGGGCTTTGCTCATGTTCAAGGATCTAATTCAGGAAGACCCTCTCGCAGTCCTTAGTTCATGGAATGATTCTCTCCATTTCTGTGAATGGAAAGGAGTTACATGCGGTCGCCAGCATCAACGAGTAACCGCACTACGGTTGGTGGCACAAAATTTAGTGGGTTCAGTGTCTCCTCAAATTGGAAGGCTGACCTTCCTTAGGAAGATCCGTCTCGACAACAATAGCTTCCATGGCAACATTCCTCCAGATATAGGCCAATTGTTTCGTCTACAGTCTCTTTCGCTGTATAACAACTCTTTCCAAGGTAAGTTTCCTCTTACTCTCAGCAAGGGTTAATTAGGTGGGGCGCATTCAAGCTTATCCATGATAACGTTTGACACTATAAACTATAAACTTGCATAAATGTGGCATTGAACGCTCTCCATCAAATTCCAGTTAAGATCGTCGTCAAAGTGATGAGGTTGCAAAAGTTTCAGGTATCCGAAGAGTGCAAATTTTCTAGGGCCAAAAAGATATTTTTGGCCTTTTTTTTCCCCCTTCTAATCTCCTTCTTACAATCACTGGACAGCCTCGACCATCACAGTTACCGCCACCAGCTTGTTGCTATCAACCTCCACGCCTACCCCTACCAATTCAAAACCGAATCCAAATCCTAAAGTCCACTCGTCAACGGTGGTCTGTATGGTGATTGGTGGAGGCGGTGGTTGGTGTATAGAGTGGTGATGGCAATTGCACATTTCGGGTAGTGATGCGGAGATTTGTCAGCGTGTGGCGTTGTGTGGTGATTGAAGATTGTGCAGTGAGTGGTGGTCCGTGCGGCAACATGTGGGTTGGGTGGCGATTTCTACCGTGGTTGTGGAGTGGTTGTTAGGTGCGTGCCGCGAGCTCGGGGTTGAAGACGACGAGGCCGCCGGTGCTGCCAGGGTGGAGGGGGTGCACTAGGAGTTGTGCTTGGCGAGTGCGGCCGGTCTTCTTCTGGGAAAAGATGGAGGCGGTACCCGGCGGCGTCTATTTCGAAGGTCAGTGTGATTCTACAGTGAACTTGCGGCGCAGGAAATGTCGATGGGGGGAAAACTGAGATCAAGGGTGGCTTTCTGATCTTGGAGACGTCGAAGGAGAGGACATGTGGTGATTGGTTTTTTTGGGGGGAGGGGGGGGTGCGAGAAGGAGGTGGTGCCAAATTAGAGAGAGAAAGGGAGAGAGAGAGAGAGAGAGAGAGAGAGAGAGAAAATGTTTTTTCACAACGCAATTGTGTGTTAAATGTCATACTTATACAAGTTTGTGAGGCAAAATAGTTAAAATAAATATGGTGGTGTCGAACGCAACTGTGGGTGCACTTTGCATAACTAACCCCTTTCACCAATTGCTAACTAGCATAGTACCCGAGCAATGCTCGGGGAGCTAAATCATAGTATCTCAAAAATCGGGTTCATAGATAAGTAAGTTATCTAAATGCACATTTTAAATATTCATTTTTAATTAGGTCAAGAAGATTATAGTTATGTTTTGGCAACAGATACTAAAAGTGGTGGTATCATGATAAAAATAGTAATGATGTAATCTTAATAGTTACCATAGTATAAGTTATGTCAAAATTAACCGTAAAATCTCCCTCCTTGATTGCCTTAATCTTATGACATGTATTACCATAGAACAAATGAAGTAACAAACTGACTGTGAATGCATGCTCTCTCTTTTGACATATGTTTGTAAGAGCATAATATCTCTGTCAGAAGAGGGTCGGAAGTTGCCTTGACCAAGAAAAATGTATATCATATAGTTTTTTACATAAATCTGTAACGTTTTCTATAATATTTAACTACCCTTTAAACAAATGAGATAAATCCATTATTTTGTTGTGGTCCGTATGATTTGGAGAATAATTGTTAGTTAAGCTTTACTCATATACTTTCGTACACAAAGAAGAAGAAAAGATATAGAATTATACTTTCTAATCATTTATTAAGATAAAAAAAAAACAAATACTTGAAAGAATCATTACCATATGTTAAGCGCTTTCTCATATCATGTCTTATATTTATGACATGCATTAACATAGAACAAATGAAGCAGGGCATTGACGATGAAAGGAGATGCTCTTTTTTCACTTTTGTCTACAAGAGTGATAATGATGTCTCTTTCTGGAGAGGAACGAAAATTGGCCCGACCAAGAGAAATTTTCCTTAATTATATGGTTTTTTTAATTTACATGAAGCTGTAACTTTCTATGCAGTATTTTAAGTACCTTTTAAACAAATGAGATAAATCCATTATTTTCTCGTGATCCTTATTTTTTGCAGAATGATAATTAATTAAGTTTTGCTCATAACAATTTCACTACAGAAAGAAGAAGAAAAGATAAGTCTATATTTTCGAGTTATGTACCAAAATAAAAACAAAAACATTTGAAAGATACCAGTGCTAAAATAAGTTATCGTATGATATTTTGAGACGAAACTACAACATTCTATATAATAACATGCTTTAACTGTTGTTCGTTCTCGAAGGCTACAAGGTTATTTTTACTTTCTAATTTGCTATTCTACTCCGACATTCGTACCACACAAGTGAAACAAGGTCACCAAAATATTCTCAGTGACAAAAATTGATGAAAAGTATATTGCCTAATTAATAATACACGTGTACAAATGGTGTATTCTTGCATGTCCAGCTTGTGAGCGCACTATATTAGATAAAATAAGAAAGTATGTGTAGGTAAAATCTGGTATAATTAGTCAAATGTAATTTTAGTAAAATATATTAAATCTCTTAAGCAATTGTTACTATCTGTCTAATGATATGAATAATCAATTAGAATGATTATGACAGTGAAAATAATAAGTTATGATACAATGTAGCTAGAAAAGTTAACTAAAGGAATTAGATAGAGTTCGATTCATGGGTTGTAACACAATGTACCTAGGAAAATTGTCCAATTTAATTAAACTTATTCATGGACAGTACTGGAGGTGCATTGGTCAGAATTCATGCCTGCCTAACCGAGAACCGTTTCATGTCACAGGCAGAATCCCACCTTCAATCGGGAACCTCACCTCTCTTCTTGCGCTTGATTTGGGCTTTAACAAACTGGAGGGAAACATTCGTTCCGAACTTGGGCAGCTTCGCAACTTGAATCATTTTTCTTTAGCTGAAAACCAGTTGTCAGGTACGGTTCCCCTGCAGCATTACAACATATCATCCATTTATGTCTTTGGCCTCGGAGGCAACAGATTGCATGGTCATCTTTCACCAGATTTGGGCCTCACACTGCCAAACCTCAAGTACCTTTACCTCGGATTAAACAATTTCTCGGGTTCGTTTCCACCCTCGATGGCTAACGCTTCTGGACTTCTACACTTGATCATGTCTCGGAACGATTTCGCGGGGCCTATACCAACGAATCTGGGAAACCTTCGTGACTTAGAGTATCTACACCTTGGTGGAAACCAATTCGGATCGAGTAAACCGAATGACTTGGGCTTCATTGGTTCCTTGACAAATTGCACTAACCTACGAAAATTGATATTACCAGAAAATCAATTCGGAGGGGTGGTGCCCGCTTCTATTACAAATCTATCGTCTAAACTGGACTATTTGTCGCTGGGATTTAACAAAATATCTGGAAGCATACCACAAGAGATTGGTAACCTCAACAACTTGTACATTCTAGAAATACAGCATAACATGATCTCTGACTACAAGAAAAAACCCTTACGCCGGCGGCCGGAAAACGCCGGCATAGGCACAAGTAACCGCCGGTATAGATTAAGCCGGCGCCATAAGAGCGCTGCCTTTAGTTGCGTTGCGGTAGACATATGCCGGCGGTCAAATGGGTCTATACCGGCGGTCAAACGCCGGCATTGATGTCCCCTAATCCAATCCCTAATGCTCCTTTTGCCGGCGGTTGCTATCTAAGCCGGCGGTCATTAGGCGCCGCCATTGATAAATATTTTTAATTTAAACAATGAATTAAATTATTTTTGGTAATAGGCTGACCGCCGCTACAGGCTTTTTTAAGATTCTTTTTTCCATCTAAGCCAGCGGTCATGGGGGCCGTAATAGCTATTTTTTTAATTTAAACATTTAACTAAATTTTTTTTGGCAACGGTGCTGAGCACCGGTATTAGCTTTTTTAGATTTTTTCCTCGGCGCCACCAACTGGCGCCACCAACTGCCTCCATAAATATCCATTTTATGCAATTTATATATTAAAAAAGGACCTACACAAAACCAAGATTGAAGTAGAAGAACAAATCACATTCATTACACCATTAACAACATTTTCAAGATCTAACAGTCACAATTCAAGAAATCTAATACATCCAGATAAAAAATGCATCATAAGCTCTCATACAACTTCAAATTGTTCAAGAAAACCGTCATTAACCCTATGGCAGCTTGTTCAAACACTAGACAAATCCCACGCAGTCACAAAATTACCAAGATGTTGCACATCATCAATGGTAACTCCCAAGTCTGGCATCTCTACGTCCATTTGCATTCACATCCATGACAACCTGTGACAAAGAAAAACTTGCTCATTATGCAAAAAAACACTCTAGGCTCAATAATATAATTGTGCTAGCAAAGACTAGACGACTCATCTTAGGAGCCACTATCTACTGCATATAGAGGGAAAGAAATACAAGAATTTTCAGCCACACAACCAGACCACCTCACATTCTTATACAAGACACTAAAACATGGTGCTTGCCAAAGTCATGACCTGGAAAAAGCAGCCTCTAAACTATGGAAATTGGATTTTGCTTACGGGGTGTGGGATACTGGACTACACCCTTCCAGCTTTAATCAGTAGGATGGTTGAATTTTAATGTTTTCCCTTTGCATTTTCGCTCTCAAGGATGGATATCCGACAATAAAAAAATTAATGAAAAGAATCCTAATTCAATCACTTTTGGAGTAGACTCATACAAAGAATTGTAGCAAAGAAACCAAAACTGCCAACTTTGTAATTTCATAACCGAACTCTTCAGATGAAACTCATTAGACAAGAAAATAGGAGCAGGACAGTTTGAGACACACAGCCATAGACAAAATTTGCAACTTATAATATCCTTGTTCAACTAAAATTTGATTAAACAATACTCCTTAGCAAAACAGACAGCACACATCATAGTGTGCGTACAACATAGTGGCATAGTGTTCGCACAACAAGAGATGTAGCAAAGACGCCACTTCTAAGGAGGGAATTCAAGTCTACAGCATATATCTAATGAAGCAAAAAAAGTACATATTCCACAAGTCAATACAGTTATGCAAGCAATGAAGTAGAAATGGTACCTGAAAAGTAGAACATGGGCGTTGGGTTGTGGACTGCTGGCAAATAGGATGATTGATGGTTTCCTGCATTGAGGCTATTGTTGCCCTGAATTCACCCATCTCTTTCAGCTGAGCTTCAAGAGAATTGACCTTTTCAGTTAGTGCCTTCTCTTTATTAAAAAAAGACCTTAACATTATTGGACCAATTCTAAGTGGTTTGGCTGATGTATATTACATTTCCTAACCCAAATGATCACTCAAGAAACCATAAATCATTAAAGAATTGTATCATACTTTTAGAGTAACAGATATGAACTAGTCTGCCACATCCTAGTGCCTCCACTATGGACCAGACAGAATAGTTCACTGGCATCTATACCATTATTTATAAATTTCTTCGACACTATTGACAACATAAACGAAGCATGAAAAATAGTTACACCCTGAGATTTAGTCTTCATACACCTTTGGTGACCAAAATGATTACAAAAGATCAAATCTTTTTTCTAACTTTGTTTAGAAAGATGCACAATTGGATCATCTCTTTCAAGCCAGAAATTTTAGCAAGGTTACTGTCCAAGTGAGTCAATAAGTGCCTACTTATAAAAATAAAAAGCAATACTAACCAAGCGAGAAAAGCATGTGATTCATCAACAAAGGGAAAGTTTGAAAGATCAAGAGCTGAGGCAGGCAGGGCATTTCCAGCTATCAGGAGGGGATCCATGGGTTTCTTTTTCTTTTTCCATTGAAATTGGGTATCAGGTCAGCCAAGAAGAACCTTATTTAAATAAAGTTCTTTTTTTTTGCAAGTTAAGTGCAACTAGAGATCAACTCTACATGTAACACAGTGGGATACCTTAGAGGCTGCTTCTAGATGAACAACATCCTTATCAAAGTTCAGCAACTCGGGCATTTTCTCCGCAAGGAGCTAATTAAGATAAGATAGAAAAAACCAAGGCATCACATGAGTTGAGTACCAAAACAAAATTTTAAAGGATAAATTCCAAAAAAGAAATAGCATAACATATGGACAGGGGAGAAAAAACAAACTACGGAGCAATGAAAAAGAAATTAGATAAATCTTCTTCAAAAACCAATGTCTGAATAAGCTCATACAGTCCTAAAGCATCACATTCACTATATCATGATTCATTCCTGAATTATACACAATCTATTACAAAACCTCTGTAAGAACTTCCCACATTAACATAAGCCTATGCAGAAATTCCTCAAGAATGTTTCTACAGTCGATCACTCAAGTATACACGATGCTAACTCTAGGGCGTAAAGAAATTTCGTAACATCCTCCTATATAGTCAAGTACTGAATTCGCCCTTGTGAGATCAGATAATACATCATGGAGAAGGATAGAGGCGTGACAAGACAATTGCAATCTGTGATGCAAACTTACATCATCGTAACCAACAAACGACCACACAAAAGAAAACAAAGGGTTCATGCAAATCAAGTCCACATATAGTCATATGTTAGCATTGCCAGTGGTTCAATCATGTCAATTAATATCTAACATAATAAAGGGGCAAACGTTTGCAGATAGCTTCCCCAGTCAAGAATGTTATTAATGTAATAAGACAGTATAGAACCAAAAAGGAAACCATAATCAAGAGAGTGGGGAGAGAGAGAGAGAGAGGGGAGAGAGCGAGAGAGTTGTTTCAAGATGACATTATTATGAAAAACCAAAGCAATTTCCTGAAAAGAGACAATAATGAACCCTAACCAAATCAAACCAAACCAAATCAATTTCTGAAAAGAGAAAATTTACAAAATTACAGAACACAGAATTAGTGGTTTATATTGTTGAAAATCATTAATTAAGAATGGATAGAGATAGGCACATACCAGATTTGGATGAAACACCAGTAATTCGACTCGCCCACAGTGAAACGTGAGAATCTGTTAGGCAAAAGAAAGAGAAAAAGTGAGAGGAAGATCAGATGGAATAGACAAATCGAGGGAGAAGGAAGAGAAATCGAGTGAGAAGGTGAGAAAGATCAATTGCCCAGTAGCAGCTCTAGAACGAAGATAATGAACCTGCGAAAAGATTGAGAAAAATGTAATAAAATCAATTTTTGAAAAAGGAAAGTAGAGATAAATAGAAAACTACCTATGACAGCGGTTCCATGCGCTGGTATAAGGCCGATTTGGGCGCCAAACTTTGGCGCTTAGTGTTTTGGGTGAAAAAACAATCTATAGCAGCGATGGGCATGCGACCGCCGGCATTGACTGCTGCTATAGAACCTATGGAGGCGGTCAGCTCTAAGCTGCCGGCATAGAGAATCTATAGCAACGGCTCCATGTGGCCGCCGGCTTAGGGCACTGCTATAGCCCTCTTTTCTTGTGGCAGCATTCCTGAATCCATTGGGAAACTTTCCAAGTTGCAAAAACTGGGGATTGCGATAAATAACATCTCTGGAAAAATTCCACCATCCATTGGCAACATTACCGGGTTGAGCTTTGTGGCTGCAGCAGCAAACATCCTCGAGGGCAGTATACCGGTTAAGTTGGGTAACTGCACGAATCTACAAGTACTTGATTTAGAAAGCAACCGCCTACCTGGCGTGATACCCGAGCAAATCATTGGGATTTCTTCCCTCACTATCGGCCTCTATTTGCGTCTAAATGAATTCACAGGACCACTTCCATCACAAGTAGGCAACTTGAAAAACCTCGGAGCATTGTCCATCTCGGGAAACAAATTGATAGGAGAAATCCCAAGCGCTCTTGGTAGTTGTCAAGTACTGGAGAACCTAGATTTGCATGGAAATTTTTTTGAAGGCGCCATTCCATCATCACTTGACCAATTAAAAGGCATCCAACAACTTGATCTACCCCAAAATAACTTGTCTGGGCAGATTCCAGAGTTTCTAGGCAAGCTACCTCTAATGCGCCTCAACCTTTCGCATAATATGTTTGAGGGGGAAGTTCCAAAAGTGGGAGTTTTCAACAACATTAGTGCATTTTCAGTCGTGGGAAAAAATATGAAGCTTTGTGGAGGAATTCAACCACTGCATTTGCCTGCCTGTCCCATAAAGTTTTCAAAGAAGAATAAAAGACCATTTCTAGACAAAATGATACCTCTTTTAATTATTCTCCCCATTGTTCTGCTGTTAGCATGTCTTTATTTGATCTTTTATCGACTCAAAAGATCCCAACAGAGAACCTCTTCTGCCGCACTCTTGGAAAACGAATATCCAAAAATCACTTATGCAGAACTTCTTCATGCTACCAATGAGTTTTCCCCAAGTAATTTGATTGGCGAGGGTAGGTATGGTTCTGTCTACAAAGGCAGTCTAAATTCTGGTGAACACATTGTTGCCGTGAAGGTACTTAAACTTCAAGAACATGGAGCTAACAAGAGTTTCATGGCGGAGTGCGATGTGTTGAGAATCCTCCGTCACAGGAATCTCGTCAAGATCATCACTGCTTGCTCAAGCTTAGATTTCCAAGGCAAAGACTTCAAGGCTTTGGTCTTCGAATTTATGCCAAACGGGAGTTTAGACAACTGGTTGCATCCAACCCAGGCTGAAGAGCAGGGGTCGAACTTGAACTTGGTCTAGAGACTAAGCATTGCAATTGATGTGGCTTCTGCATTGGATTATATTCATAATCATGGTGAAACAACAATTTGCTACTGTGATCTTAAGCCAAGCAATGTTCTTCTTGACGATGACCTTTGTGCGCATGTTAGTGATTTTGGCCTCGCAAGGTTTCTGTCAGCCAATACAAATTTATCAAACAATGCACATTCTAGTTCAGTTGGAATTCAAGGAACACTTGGATACGTCGCTCCAGGTACATAATGCTCATTCGTATACTCCATTACGCTTTCCCCTTTAACGGTTGAAAATTAACAGGATAGATCTAGTACCTGCAAATGTTGACTTTACTCGTTGTATTGACCCCAGCTTGCCTTCCCAAATAATACTTATTTAATATGTGATTGCCATTTAAGTTCAGTTCAGTAGTTGCATGTACCAGCATCAATCCAAGGCTATCACAGAGGGTCAAAGGGTAAAATCCATTGAGATGGTGGGAGTATTAGTTAGTCCTCCTTTCGTTCTGATCTTACAAATTATAGCTGCTTACTGAATCTCATCTTGGATATTTGGAGATGATTTTAGATTTGGAGCCTGATATATACTATAGTTTCATCTACATGTCTAAAGAAGTATCTAAGTTGTTCCCTATTGCAGAATATGGCATGGGGGAGGAAGTATCAACAGAAGCTGACATGTACAGCTATGGAATCATGTTGTTGGAAATGTTTACTGGAAAAAGACCTACTGACAGCATGTTTATCGACAACTTTAGCCTTCATAACTATGTCAAGTTTGCTCTCCCTGATCGCGTGATGGAGATTATTGATTCAATGATCATACTTAAAGAAATGGAAGGTTTGAATGAGAACAGGCATGGCGAAGGCGAGTATGCTAAACTCAAGTCATGTTTGGAGTCTATTCTTATATGCTCTGCGGAATGGCCACATGAGAGAATGGACAGTGGGCATGTTGTCAAAGAGCTTCATCGGATTACAAAGGTGTATAGTGAGTAAAGAGAGAGATGGACATGGATATATATATATATATATAGCACGTGCGTTGCATGTGGATATAGTCAAGGGTAATATCTGAGGTGATATTATTTATTTTTGGATCAAAATAATGTAATTTAATTAGGTTCTTATTTCTTTTGTGACTTGTTTTAGAAGAAATATACATTTGATATTCGCAATTGTAATCAGTTCAAAGTTTTTAAATATGCTTTGTAGGCTTATTGATTGAAGAAATATTTGATGGTACTGTTGAAAATAAAAGCAAATGGAAAAATTAAAAGAATGAATCTACATCTTTGTTTTTATAATCTGCTATATTTGTTTATGGTTAAGATTTGTAAATTTCAAGACCAGGTACTTTGCATTTCATCAATAAAAAAAAAACACTTGGTCTTCAATTGTAATAATTAAACATATTTTCAGTTCAAATTGGCACCATATGTAAGCTTTGTTTTTTATGCATATTTAACCCTTTTTTGTTTTTTTTCTTCTTTGTTGTTGTCTTTCTAACAATTTTTTGTTTATTAATTGATTTTTTTACGTATTTCAGTTTCTTTATTTTGTTTTTGTTTTTCAGTTTTTTTCAATTGGTTAATTGTTTGCTAACCTAAAAATGCAAGAAAAAAAATCACAGTTTTCATTAACCAGTTCAATATCTAATGTTTATTTCATTTTAACCAAATTAAAAAGAAAATAATAAATTAATTTCTTTGTTCAGATTTTCTTTCTCATCACACTTTTCATTTTCCAATGTATAGAATATATTCATTACCCAATGTTCTTTTAATTTCATCAAAATTTAAAAGAGAGTAATAAAATAAGTGTAAGAATGTAATTGACGTGATTAACAGAGAACATAATCGTTCAAATATATTTACAACATTCATACATTTATATGTAGTATAAACACACACACACAACACACAAATATACTTTTCACAACCACACATTTTGTTTCCCAATGTGTAAATGTAGGTTTAGATAAAAAGTATGACCTAATGTTCCTTAAACGCAATACAAAAAAACTAATTAGGGAAGGGTAGAATTGTCATTGAAATAATTAACGGAAGGTAAAATCAAAAATAATTACTAATTGGCAAAACACTCGGTCTTCAACTGCAATAGCCGAACATATTTTCAGTTCAAATTGGCACCATATGTAAGCCTTTTTTTTTATGCATATTTAACCCCTTTTCATTATTTTTTTCTGTTTCTACTTTTCTAACAATTTTTTGTTTCTTAATTGATTTTTCACGTATTTCAATTTCTTTATTTTTTTTTTCAATTGGTTAATTGTTAGCAAACCTAAAAATGCAAGGAAAAAAAATCACAGTTCTCATTAACCAGTTCAATATCTAATGTTTATTTTATTTTAACTAAATTAAAAAGAGAATAATAAATGAATTTTTTTGTTCAGTTTATCTTTCTCATGCCACTTTTGGTTTTTCATTATCCATTGTTCTTTAAATTTCATCAAAATTTAGAAGGGAGTAACAAAAGAAGGGTAAGAATATTGTAATTGACGTAATTAACAGCGGACATGAATCGTCCAAAAATGATTTACAACATTCATAATTTCATAGGTAGTACACACACACATGTAAATAAATATATTTTTCACAACGACACATTTAGCCCTTCGTTAGTTATTCCAATGACAACTCTACCCTTCCCTAAAAAAAACTAATTAGGGAAGGCTAGAGTTGTCATTGGAACAACTAACGGAGGGCAAAATCGAAAATGATTACTACCCGGTTTTCAACTGCAATAACCAAACATATTTTCAATTTCAATTGGAACCATATGGAAGCCTTGTTTTTTTATGCGTATTTAGCCCTTATTTGTTTTTTGTTTTTGTTTTTCTAACAAATTTTTGTTTCTTAATTGATTTTCGCGTATTTCAGTTTTTTTATTTTGTATTTGTTTTTCTGTTTTTCTATTGGTTAATTGTTTGCTAACCTAAAAATGCAAGGGAAAAAATTACAGTTCTCATTAACCAGTTCAATACTTAATGTTTATTTCATTTTAACCAAATTTAAAATAGAATAATAAAGGAAATTTTTTTTTTTTTGTTTTTCTTTCTCATCACACTTTTTATTTTTCAATGTATAGAATATAATCAATGTCCAATGTTCTTTTAATTTCATCAAAATTTAAAAGGGAGTAATAAAAGAAAGATAAGAATGTAATTGACGTAATTAACTGAGGACATTATCGTCCAAAAATAATTTACGACATTCATACTTTTATAGGTAGTACACACACACACATAAATATATTTTTCGCAACCACACATTTTGTTTCCCAATGTGTAAATATAAGTTTAGATTAAATTTATGACCTAATGTTCCTTAAACGCATTACAAAAAAAATTAATTAGGTAAGGGTATGATTGTCATTGAAATAACTAACGGAGGGCAAACCGAAAATGATTACAAAATTAGTAATTAATAATAATATTTAATAAAGGGTAGGATAATAATGAAGTAGTATTTATGAAAATGTAGGATAATAATGGAGTAGTAATTATGAAAGGTTAGGATTATTATTGGAGTGATTAACGAAGGGTAAAATCGAAAATGATTACAAAATTAGTAATTAATAATAGTATTTAATAAATGGTAGGATAATAATTGAGTAGTATTTATAAAAGGGTGGGATAATAATGGAGTAGTATTTATGATAGTATTTATGAAAGGGTAGGATTGTTATTAGAGTGATTAACGAAGGGCAAAGATGGAATAAAATGATTTACAAGATTCATACTTTTATAAGTAGTATATATATATATATATATATATATATATATATATATATATATATATATAGGGAAAAGTGAATATGTTGCTAGCCTTAGACAACTTGCCTAAGGCTAGCACAAAAACTACGTAGTTTTGAAGTGTTTTAATTAAAATTATTTCTTACTCCTTACTGATTCTAAACCCTTATATTTTGTTCTCAGACACTGCAACTCTCTACTGCCGGCTTGCGTCTTCAACCTCCACTCTCCATCTCTGGCTGAGTTTTGAAATGCAAACGTAACTTGATAAACTATTATAATAATTTTTTGATAACTAATGAAATAATTCTTTCAACAAGAACCAAAAAAGATATGCTCAGATGCCCATGAGTCTTCCACCGGTCTTTCACCACCACCGATTATGACCACCGGTTCACCACCACCAACACCGAGCCCACCATTTCCTCCCACCGACGAGTCAACCACCACCACCATCGCCATCTATTTCAGATGAGAACCCCACCCTAAACTGTAGACAATTTTCATAATCAATTCATCACAATAAAACCCAATTCAAACCCAGTCCACAAAATTGCAATGAGCACAAAGCTCAAATCTATAGCTTGTTCTCAGTTTTGTAAATCAAAGTCGATGGTAGTTAGTAGCTAGTGTAGCTAGTGATTGGTGTGGTGGGCTTGGCGGTGGTGGTGGATCGATGGCGGCGCAGTTGATTTCCAAAAGTTGCGGGGTTGGGCGATGGGATTTGTGGCCGACGGTGGTGGCTCGATTTTGTGTGGTGGGTTTCCAGGATTGTGACGACGGTCTGCGGTGGTGGGTTTCGGGTTTGTGATGGTGGGCCTGGTTGGTCGCCGTTGGGGGGGTTGGGTGAGGGGGCATTGGCTGATCTCACTTGGAGGAGAGACCGAGAGAGGCTTGGCAGTGGTGCATAACTGGTTTGTGACGGTGGGTTGGTGGGTCGCCGGTCTAGAGATTGGCCGGCGATGGGATTGCCCGGTGTTGGCTGATCTGACGAGAGTGGAGATGACGGGTAGAGAGAAAATACAGAACAAAAAAAGTTATAAGAAACTAACCAAAACGGCGTAGTTTTGGTCGCTAGCCTTAGGCAACTTGCATAAGGCTAGCAACATATTCGTTATTCCCTATATATATATATATATATATATATATATAGAGAGAGAGAGAGAGAGAGAGAGAGAGAGAGAGAGAGAGAGAGAGAGAGAGCCAATTGCAGTTATAGACTGCTCAATTTGAAAAAAATGATGATGGACAACAATCAATGAAAGTTTTCACTGTCGATTTCTTGACTTCAAGTAAACTATTTTCAGTCCAACAAGATTTTAATCAGTCATACATACAGAAATCTTTGATTCTATTTTCACTTGGTGTGCTGTCCTCTAAAACCAAGTAGCACATAAACATACTTTCTAAGCTACTGTTATTTGATCTGCTTTGCTGCCACAGCTAACAGTGCTAGACTTGTCGTCTCAAAAAATCAGTGGGTTCAGCATCTCCTCATTTCGGTAACAGCAATCTATCTGAAGAATAATAGCTTTCATGCAACTACCCCACAAGAAATGCTTAATGCCTAATGCTTCTGAATCTGTAGTTTTCGATATTCTTATGCACAGCTTCAGTTGGTCTGCACCAACGAATCTGGGAAACCTTCACGACCTAGAAAGACTAGGTCTTGGTGGAAACCAACTTAAAATTGATAAATTACTGAACTTCCTTCCTGACCTTAAGTCTCCAGTTAGGCCCAAATATTTGCTCAGGTGACTACCACCACAAGTGGGGAACTTGAAAAATCTAAAGCAATTAAACAATCTAAAGCAATTAAACATGTCAAGAATCAAGCGATTTGGAGAAATTTCAAGCACTCTTGGTGGTTGCAGTCCTATGTATCGAATAACCTTTTTGAAGGCACAATTGTGTCATCCTTCGAACATCTAAAGGGTACCCAATAATCTATCTGGTCAGATTCAGGGTTTCTAGGGGAGCTCCTTTCAAAATTCAAAGTCGTGACCTTTCACAGAATACGTTTGAGGGTTAAGTTCCAAGTGCAAGATTCTTCATGAAAATCAGTGCATTTTAAATTGTGGGAAATTAGAGGGCAAGGTGGAGGAAGTCAGCACTTGAACTGCCTGCAAGCACCCAAAACAAGCCCCAACAAATAAGAGAAATGTCCTTCATATTATATAACCTTGCGTAATAGTTATACCACTGGTTCTGCTGTTAGCATGTCTCTGATCATGTGTACAATTTTTTTTATAGGGGCCACACATGGAACGCAGAAATGCTATCTGCTGAAGTTGAACTCTCAGTCTCATTTACTCAGTATTAGATATCACTGAATGATGTCTGTAAATTATACGGAGAGGCTATATACAATCTTCAGGTCTCTAGCAACTATAACATTAGCACTTAACTACTTCATACCAGAGAAGAAATTACAAAATCTTTTAGCGACAATCTTGACATGAACAACACTTTTGGGGACTACAAGACCTCTCCAAGACTGAATTTTCATTATTCATGGAGATTGTTTCAAAGTACGAAACAACGTGGTACTTGTAGTATGTGTGATGTGTAGATAATCTTCCAAGCAAGCAAATACCATGGCTGATCTGCGTCTTAGCTATGTGGGCTATTGCAAACGTCGATTTCCGATTTATAAAAAGATGTTTCTTACGACTGCTAAATGCATCCTGTGTTTGGGAAAAATGAACCTTAATATATTATGAGAATTTAAGACACCACTAAAACTTGACCGCCTTTCTGTCCCAAACTGACTCCGCTCTGCCATTAACAATTGAAAACTTTGTTCTTAACACATCCTTATTAAGCAGATTCATAACTTGATCCTCACAGCTGCATCAGGCTACTGAGACTAATGAGTTCAGAATAAATGAATCTACTTTAGCATTTAGTGAAATCTCTCAGGAGCAATAAGTACCAGGTATCCTTCGCCCATGAAAGTTTAGGACCCATATCCAACCCACAGCAAGGCCAAACTGCAATTCCAGCTTCATAAATCGCGCAGTGATGCGGCCTTATCCCACTTTCTGCATAGTCTTATATTGGCGTACTTAAATCCACGCAAGAGCACACGCGAGACTCCAAAACATAAACCTATCATAGTGGCGTGATTCAGCCTTATCATGCAGCGGAGTAGCTTCCGTTGTTTTGACTGGAAACCATTGAGGACTGAAAATTGCATCTTCTTATAGATCTGAAAGAGAAGCCATCTAACAAAAACAGCAACACCATACACGTGCACAACACACACAAACACAGCACCGTACACACACAGCTCCAACACCTGCACACACACACACTGAATCGCACATATGCATTTAACAGTGCCATCAAAGCTTACACCGCTTCAGCCTTAACTCCCACCCTATGCAGAATTTTTTTTTTTATATATTTTTTTAAAACAAGGATATTACAGTAGAAGAGAAGCAAGAGAAGGTAATGCAAAATCCCTCTTGACGCAAAGGTAATTGCGAACAAAATCCTTACTCGTATATTGATGCAAAGGCAGTGCAACTACTACGACCATAGAGGAAAGGAAATATAGCAGCGGCAATTAGTATTATCGGACTTCCTTATCTTTTTCAAATCACAATTTTGTTGATAGGGCACCAAGATAACTGAGTGACCCCAGCTGTTTCTGGAATTGTGACTGCTTCCTCACGAGGAAGACAATAAGGCTAGTTCCACGGCAACGATACTCAAAAATGCAAAGGATTTACTTTTGCAAAAACCGGGATTTAGTTTTCATGCCAAACCATTGTGTTCTGTTTTTTCTCCACATTCTTCCCCAAAAAATCTGCTTTAGTACATGCTTGCTTATTACAGAGGTAGACCATCACCGTGGAGATGCTTCCATGGATCAATATTTCTTTCTTCGGCAAGCATGACATGATTATGAACATAAAGTCAACCATTCTATTTTTGTTCTCTCCACATGCTTAAGGAGGAATTCCAGGATTTGCCAATTAGTTTTCCAACTGAAATCCTACATAGATGAGCTCCTTATTTCGTCAACGCTAGTTGTCGTATTATTCTCTAGAGAGGTAAATTGTTGTAGGGTCTCAATTGCTGACATGATCACCTACTGTTTAAATTTACTAGTTCAAACACAAGAAACACTTTTTTGAGGAACATAAATGTAAGAAAGGGCATGAGTATGGGGCATAAACAACTCTGCAGATGAAGAATATATAAAAGTTTGGTTGCAAGTAAATTCTCTTTCAAAGAAAACGAATACAAAGGGCAAATTTACAAGTTCGTAATTCTAGTTTTCATAGCACTATAGCAGAATTCTATCAACACTTGGTTTGCTAGGTCAACAGAAGCCAGCCATGCCCACATCCTCTGCATGCCAAAACATTAAAGAGAACAAAACCCCCACTTGCAGCAAGAGAGAAGCATACTTACCGTGAAGATGGGTTAAAGAGAGAAGCACCCGATCATTTCCTACGTACTCTGCTCTGACAAAAAGAAGCAGAAATACTGGTGGTTTAGAATGGTAATGAGACCATGGTTGATTAAGAAATGTAGACCACAGCTAAGAATCAAGCATGCGATGAAACAGTACTTGATTAACTAACTGGTTTTTAAATCTCTCTGGGTGTAATTTCCTCTGTTCGTGAAATGCATATGATACTTCAGCATCCATTCCTACGACCACCAAAAGGGAAATAGAAAAGAAGGACAGGACAACAATAAAGAAAAATGAACAACAACAGTCACTTAGAAAAAGGACACTAAAATCGGCGTCTATCCACAGAGAAACTAGAAAAATTAATGTCTATTTTTACGTGTTTGAACTATTTTATTTTGTTTTGTGAATGCAAAATGTAATCCGTAGTTACAACATCAGAAACTGCAATCTTAGAGTTCATAAAGAAAATCAACAGGCAAGATAGATGCTAAACGATACTTTATGTCGCTAAAACTTATATTCTTTGTCCACTGACAAATATACCATGCACCCCCCATGTAGCCATTCATGCCCAAAAATAAGGCACCAAGTTACATTCTCCCAAGATACTGTAATTAGAAACTACTTTCAGAGTGAGCACATTATATTAATGGCCTACGACCTGTTAAAGTAGAGCTATTATTCCCGAGAACGTACACAATTACATGGTCAATCAGAGTGTAGCCATTCTTGCTTTAAAACAATTACGAGAACGTACACAATTACATGGTCAATCTGTCTCCATAAATATAAAATAAAGCATAAAAAAGTTTGGTGATCCAAGTTTACGTATCAACTTCACTCACTCAAAACAGAGAACTGTCTTCTCAACTTACCTAGCTCATTTATTTCTATTTTTTATTTCACATTAGCTTGACTTACTGTAGTTTCAAGGGGTTAATTAGTGTAAATCCCAATTGTGGCATCTGAACCCAATGCCTCGGCTCTGGGCGGATATATAGAACGGCCTTATGTTCATGAATCAGAAGAAAAGTACTATCTCAATCAATATTTAGACATCCATCATTACAAGTACTGAGTGATCCAGAGGGCACCCAACATACTTCCCATGAGTCTTTCCCACTTCTTAAAAGTACGCTTCCTAGCAGTTCTTCGTAGCACATGGTGGTGCTCAGGCACTCCTTGCGTTTCACATTTCAAATGCTTACAAGTCCCAAATATTGCCATTCCAATTGAAATGAATGTCTTATGCACCCTTATAAGCCAAAGTATGTTTTATCAAATGGTACTCCAGTCTAGGAAGCACGGACACGGACATGGACACGGTGTCGGACACCGACACCGACGGGGATACCGGACACCGCAATTTAAAAAAAATTAGATTTTGGACACCGTAGGACACTGCTATTTTTTTAATATTTTTATTATATATATATATATATATATATATAATAAATATCAAATATATTCCAGAAACTAAAATAATAAATAGTAATGAAAAACTACCAAGACACGGCATTCAAATACAAATCATACTTAAACGTTAAATCCAACATAGTACAATGTACATGGTACATAACATAAGAAATTAAGTCTTGCAAAGTCATACTAATAGGAAATAACTGAAATAAGTAATAAGTCGATCAAGTGCTCAATCTACATCAATCGTGTCATCTTCTTCATCGTCCTCTTCACCTCCATCTCCATCATTATTCTCATCCCTGCATATTTCAGCTTCCATCTCTGGCTCATCAAGCGATAGATTTGCAAACCGAAGCATCCCGACATCTTCAAACCCATCATGATTATCTCCCCCCACATCCCACATTTTGGTCTCCCCTTGGCTATACTTTGGAGTCCTCCTTGACAAAAGACGGAGATTGCTATGAACAAAAACAAAGTCTTCCGCACGTTGGGGTGTCATCTTGTTCCTTCTCACCGAGTGAATAAAAGAATAGGTGCTCCAATTTCTTTCGGCACAAGATGATGAAGAAGGTTGTGCAAGAAGTTTCAAGGCTATGCATTGGAGGATAGGTGCACTTGCACCGTAAAGAAGCCACCAAGTCTTGGGATCCATACCATAGCGATTAGACATGGAATCAAACTCTCTAAAATCTCCATTAGGCCCAATAAATTCAGCATACTCTAGATTGACCTTGTTGCGGTCCTCCAAGTTTGGAAAGTACCTCCGAAGACATTTCATTCTTTCCTTGTTGATCTCATTGTCCTTGTGGTCAGGAACTCGAGAAGGATCCTCATCAAGCCACGCACGGGTATAGTACCTTATGAAAGAAAGTAATGAACATATTGAACACATTTAGAGATATAACTATAAGTAAGGGGCTACATTAGTAGAAGACTAGAAGCCAAAAAAATCAACTCAAATGTTAACGTAGACTGATATTACCTTGGGTTTAGAGAATGTGCCAAGCAGTGAAGTGGAGTATTATTCTTGTTCCAACGATCTACAAGAATATTTTGCACCACATCGAAGAAGGTGGACTCCTCGTCGGGTCTTTTCACTTCATGCTCATATATGTCCTTCTTAATTTTTTCAATCATCTAATCCCTAATGTCATCTACTAGGTGAAGACAAGGCCTATCGGTATCACAAATCCTGAGCATGTCATACATAGGAGTAGTGAAAGCAAGTATGTAATCAATGGAATCCCACCATTCATCAGCCAACACCTTCTCCTTAACAAACCTAGCCTTTGCTACATCATCATCCCGATAAAGATTCCAACGATCACTAATTACCATGGCTTGAAGACCACCCTTAATGAGCTTAATCCTCCTAAGCATCACAATAGATGAAGCAAATCGAGTTTCGACCACAGAAAGCAACTTCAAATTCACAAACTCATTAAACATTGCCAATCTCATTGCGTGATTCATAATGAAATTCTTAACTTGCCAAGCATCCCCAATGACGTCAGTAATCCAAACACATTCCATATAAGTAATATCATTATTGTCCGCATTCTTGGCTGCACATATGTTCCTCAATGCTAAGTTAAGAGTATGAACGACACATGGTGTCCAAACAATACTTGGAAATTGTTGCTCAAGAAGTTGCCCAGCAGCCTTACAAACAGGAGCATTGTCCGTGACAACTTGGACCACCTTCTCATGCCCAATCTCCACAATCACGTCCCTCAACAACCCGACAATAAAATGTTTGTCCTTATAATCACCCGAACAATCTATTGCTTTCAAAAACATAGGAGCACCATCAGAGACAGCCATGATATTAATGAGTGGCCTCCTTTGCGAGTCACTCCACCCATCACTAACAATACTTATACCCTTCTCAGCCCACATGGCTCGAATCGGTGCTAACAACCTATCAACATTCCTTTTTTCCTTTTGCAAAAGAGTGGTCCTCAACTTATTATAACCCGGTGGAACATAACCTCCAAGCTTATGATTAGCGGCAAAAGTATATGAGTTTTGATAGTGTGGGTTCCTCGCTAAGTTGAATGGCACACCCCCCGTATAGAACATCCTAGCAATTTCATTATCTAATTGCTCACGCTCCTCATTGTTAAAAGCCTCTTCAAGTTTATTTGTCCCCTTTCTTTTTTTTTATATTCTCTTCCATGTATATTGAACATGCACCAACATTAGAACCGGATCCACTACTAGGGGGTAAAGGTACCTGAAAATTAGAAGCATTTTTTACTCTCTCTGCGGCTTCTTCCTCCAATCTTTTGAACTCCAATATGTCCTTCTTTGTCACTTTCGAGCAAGGTTTGATCCCAGCACCGCTTATAGCTAGCAAATGTGCCCTCACCCTTGTATACGACCCTTTCTTATGCACTTTGCAAAAAGTGCACTCTCATGGCAAGTTTCCTCCCCCTTGTGCAGACCTTCCGGTCCTTACTACGAATTTCCACAACCGTGCTAAAGCTTCGTTCTTAGTTGCTGTTGATCCAATTACAGAACTAGTAGATTCATCCATTTCTGAAATTAAGTAATAAACTAATAATAAATATACACTAAAACATTGCATTATGAAATTAAGTTGACAAAATAACTACCGAAATTAATTAAGTTGACAAAATAAGTTGACAAAATAACTACTGAAATTAATTAAGTTGACAAAATAACTACTGAAATTAATTAAGTTGACTATAGGACTAACTACTGAAATTAATTAAGTTGACTATAGGACTAACTACTGAAATTAATTAAGTTGACTATAGGACTGAAATTAATTAATGGGTTGAGAAAGATGCGCAGGAGAAATTAACTACAAAATATGCAATTGCTAAGTGTAAACCGCTAAACCGTAAACAAGTCTTGACCCGACTCAACACAGGGAGAAATAAAAAGAGAGAGAGAGGCACGGCAGACGACTTCGAAGATTCAAGAGAAGGTACCTGTGAGTCGGCGACGGCGGCAAGGACCTCCGGCGACGATGCAGTGACCTCCGGCGATAGCGACGGCGAGTCGCAGCAGCTGCTTCAGTCTTCACGACGGCGAGGGCGACTGGAATCGTCGGCGTCGGCTTCGGAATGGTCGCGAACAGCTCCGGCGACAGCTACAAGTCGATGATGGCTTCCGTGAGGTGCTTCCAAGCTCTCGGCCGTAAGGTGAGATTCGTAGATGTTTGTTTTTTCAGATTAGGGATTTAGGGCACAATCAATTTCTCTTAAAAAAAACCCCACTTCTTACATTTAATACCGATTGACCCCCGAAATTAGTTCCAAAAATTCCAAAGTAGCCCCAAACGGTCGGACACTGCACATCACCGTGTCCGACACTCCTCGATGAAGTGTCCGACACGGTGTCGGAAAATATATAAAAAAAAATTCGGACACCGATTGGCGGTGTCGGACACGTGTCGGGCGGTGTCCGGAGGGCGTCGGGGTGTCCGTCCGTTTGGGACACCAAACCCCCCCTAAGGAGGGGTGTCCGTGCTTCAGAGACTCCAGTGCCTTACAGAAAAACGAAAGCAATTGCATAAATTGCTTGTAAAACTTACAATTCCCTTACCCATGCTGAAATAATTCCAAAATCCTCCGCAGTAAGTGTGGCGACCCTCCTGTGAAAAGGCAAAACATAATATTTTAAAGCATGCACCAAGTCACCATAAGAATTATGCATGAATAGCAATTGGATCGAATGCACCCTCGTTGGAAGCTCTCATATGCATAACTATTTGCCAGCTGAAACATGGAGTAAATAGTGATGGAATTCCCATACTATATGGCACCACAACACTTTAGCTAAAAAAACGCAAAAAAAATATCTGGACCGTCCACAGATCGCGCGTGGACGACCAGATCGCGCTAGCAACTTAACCCATTTGGTTAGCGCTCTCAACGGATCAACTCCCTATATATATATATATATATATATAGGGAGTCGATCCCTGTCTACCGTTAGAGAAATTTTTATTTCTCCACCATAAATCTTGTCGTCCACGTGTACTCATGGACGGCTCAGATGATTTTTTTTTCCTTGAAAAAGTTGCAACCACAACATTTTTATGCGGTTGCAACTTTTGACATTTCTGCCCTTGGAAGCAATAAAACCCCAACCGCAGAAGACCGTAACAAAGTGCTGCGGTTGGCTTTCACCCAATCATCTTTGGCCCACCACCCCTCCAACCGCAACACTTTGTTGCGGTTGCAATCATTTTTTCCCCCACCCCACCCACCTCCCCCCCCCCCCCCCGCAACACTTTGTTGCGGTTGGTAATCATTGCACCCTTTTTTTTTCTCCCTGCTTTTTCGTGAAAGGTGCCCCCCCCCCCCCCAACCGCAACCAAGTGTTGCGGTTGGTAATCATTGCACCCTTTTTTTTCTCCCTGCTTTTTTGTGAAAGGTGCCCCCCCCCCCCCCACCGCAAAACTTGGCACGGAGAGAGAAAGGTTGGCCCCCCACAAAAAAAAAATTCTCCTTGCTTTTTCGTGAAAGGTGCCACCCCCCCCCCCCCACCTACTGCAACACTTGGCACGAATAGAGAAAGAGAGAAAGGTTGGCCCCCACAAAAACACGGGTTACACCCCATTTCTCTGCATTTTCATTTGAATGCATTTGACTGCAATTTTGTACGGATTACACTCCAATCCACTTGCAGTCTGATCACTTCACTCAACACTTCACTTCTGAGATATTCCGACTCACGGGTCTTCTTTCTTCTCTTTCCCTCGCTTTTCTCTCTTTATAATCCGTTCTCCCCAATTCTTTCTGGACAGAACCCTCTCTTTCACTTTACATCATCTTTCCCAACTCTTTCTTCCATCTTCTTCATACTCCAAATCTTACCTGCATAATCTCCACGATAACATAAACAAAAATATTCTACGGTAGAAAATCGGTGGACAACCGCTAGAAGATTAAAATATATCAAGTTTAAAGCAAGTAAGTATTTCGAATTTTCTTATAATTCAATGTTAATTTCAAATTGTTCTTACCAGTAGATTGTTTAAATTGTGTTATGCTTAAATTGTTCTTACCATAATCTCAAATTCGTGTTTTTTAGAGTTTAAAATTAGGGATTGAACTAGCTTTTAGGTTATGAAATTAGAGGTTTACTTGATATACGAAATTAGGGGTTTTTTTTATTTTTTCAAGATTGGGGTTTTTTTAGTGCTCCAACATTATGGGGTTTTTATGGATTCAAAATTGAGGGTTTTTTAAGACGTCAAAATTAGGATTTTTAGGGCTTCAAAATTGGGATTTTTTAGTTTATTCAAGATGAGCGGTTTTTTAGGGCGTCAAAATTAGAGTTTTTTATGGTTCTCGAAATTAGAGTTTATTAGCGAATATTCTTTCAAAGTTCAAAAATAGTGATTGTAGACTCAAATCGAAGAGAACGAAAATACAAATTGAACGAAACAAAAATGAGATCAATCGGAGATCGGATGAGTGAGATATGAATTGGGCGAAAATTTTAGATAAAAACTTAATAGCACGAAGATCGAAAAAAAATTTTAAAAGAAATAGTGGCCCGGAAGTGACACGTGGCGTGTCCTTTCTCTATAAATTCTGAAACCAATCCCTTACGATTGACAACTTATAAATTTGGTCTAAAAATGACAACTGTCCTTTTCTTTAGAGAAAAAGCGGCCATTGTTCTTAAAAAAAATAAAAACGATAGCTCGACTCGACTATTCGTAAGGATTTTATATATTTTTTTAAAAAAGTCACGCCACGATTGAGGGATTTGTTAAAGGAAGAAGACACTGTGTGTTCCTAAGGTGTAACACTATGTGTGTTTAATGTGAATACGAAACATAATTGTCGCAAGAGATGAAAACTTAATTAGATAATTTTCACAAATTTACAAAAAATAGCTAGAGCTAGATTTTGCCAAAGTGCAAAAAATAGACCTTAGTTATTTTTAAAAGATATATATCAGGGAAAAAGTTCAGATTTTTCCAAAGACTGGAAAGGGGTTAACTGATACGGGGAACCTTGTAACTTTGCAGTGTATTTTAAAATATCAAGCTAGCGCGATTTCACGCAAAACTTTTATGAGAACCCTAGGATGTTGGGAAGTTCTATTTCTCACGAATTCGGGCCATTCTGAATTCGTTAGCTATTTTTTTGGCCGAACGGACTTTTAAGCGCAATCTTTTCCTTATTTTTGTAGTCAGCACAATGTTTCCTAATGAAAGAAGATGGGAGTTGCTGCATTTGCAAATTGAGCATCAATATTCACAAATGGCTAAGCTTTAGCAGAGGATATATCAGCGCGAAGCAACTTGCCAACCTTTTTGCATACGTTTTCTAGCACTATATCGACATTTGAATGCATAGCAATATTTTCCTATGTCAAACTCAAGATTGCACATAATAAGCTTGTTGATGCCAACAATATTCAACGAAACATTGATCAGTAATTATGTCGTACCTGCACTAAGGACATTATCTAGTATCCATACTTGCATAAAAAATATTTACAATGCAAGAATTACCAAGTGTACTAAAACAGTAACTACTGCATCACATTTTCGCAGACTCAACTGCAACTTATTAGAGACAACTAACAGGTCAAAAAGTGGAACTGAGGGAAAGAGAATCATGTGAAAATACACTTCATATGTATTACTTTATTGTCAGTTCAAAATTGAATACCCATGCACCCTCATGACAGACAGATAAAAAAGCAAACAAAGACACATATACATAGACGAGCTTATTTCCTATACTTATTCATGTAGACAGCATGCATGTTAATATCCAGACTTTGAGCACAAACAAAAATTAAAAGCCACCTTCACATCCAGTGCAGAGTCCCGCCACCGCAAAAGGCAGATTCAGGAACAGTAGTGTAGACATGGATATATGGATGGAATATCTACCACGGTAGATATTATAGCACAGAGGTTTTGGCAATAGAAACAAACTTGATATGATAGGTGGAAAGCGTAGATTAAAAAACTTAAGTTATGTTAAAAACGTAACTCCATTCAAGGAATTACCATGATAAGGATTGGGATTATTTTACCCATGGAGAAAACTATTTATGATGAATAAGCTTCATATTCAATTCTTTGAATTATACTTACTCCAAAATAGCTATCCCCCAGCTGCTAGCTCCCCAAACTCTGTGAATGTGAGCCATTAGTAGGCCTTTCACATGCAATGTAAGACTGTCTTGATTGATTTTGATGCAACCTTATCCAAATGACTTCTACCTTATAATGATCGAAAAAATTGTGCAGCACCTGATAGAAAAATTGGTCACTCACAAGCACTCTTAGAGAGAAGATGGAAGAGGACTTCTATTACTTGAACTCACTTGCATTCTAAAATGGTTTAGTACAAGGTTTTATATAGTACCCAAGTTACAATTCTAAAAACACCACATTAATAACACTATTGTCTAGATACACCATACATGAACCAAAATGAAAAGACTCAAGAACATACATAATTCATGCACCTAAACATATGCACCTACATGCAACATCATAAATGTAGATAATATGCATGTACAAAGTAAAGTTTATATTTCTAATACTCCTCCTTAAACTTGACTTTCTTGACAACTCCAAGTAGGGTCTGCATCTTGTGAAATATATCATACTTGAGGGGCTTGGTAAAAATATCAGCAATTTGATCAAGTGACTTGACGAACTTGAGTTGTACTTGATTATTGGCAATGCACTCTCGGATGAAATGATACCTCGTATCTATATGCTTGCTCCGTTCGTGAAAGACGGGATTTTGTGCTAGAGCTTGAGCAGAGTTGTTGTCAATTAAAATTTTGGTAGCCTCCACTTGTGGTAAATGAAGTTCATTCAACAACCTTCTAATCCAAATAGCATGGCAAGCACAAGAAGTAGCAGCAACATACTCGGACTCACAACTTGATAATGCCACAATAGGTTGTTTCTTCGAACTCCATGAAATTGCATTATCTCCCATGAAAAACACAAAACCGCTTGTGCTTTTTCTATCGTCTATATCTCCGGCAAAATCACTATCACAATAACCCAACAGCTCACAATTGCTAGAGGATTTATAGAATAATCCAAAATCAAGAGTACCTTTTAGGTAGCGGAGTATTCGCTTAGCTGCCTTCATGTGGATCGAGGATGGAGCCTGCATGAAACGACTCACTAGTCCAACGGAGAAAAGAATGTCGGATTGTGCAAGTCAAGTACCTTAAAATTGGAAGATTTACCAATTGGATGTGAAATCCGCTTTCCTCATTGGTATTCTCAATTAACTCCACATACCAAGGGTGTTTTCACTGGAAAAGAATCAAGCATTTTGAACTTCTTCAAGACTTCCTTTGCATAGCCCTCTTGTGACAAAAAAATTCCATCCTTCATTTGCTTCACCTCAAGTCCCAAATAATAAGACATGAGCCCCATGTCCGTCATTTCAAATTCAAGAGTCATAGAGTCCTTGAGCTCATCAAACATGCTTGGGTTATTACCTGTAAAGATTAGATCATCCACATAGAGACAAACATATAAAACATCTCCGTTTTTATGCGCTTTAACATAAAGTGCATATTCATGGGGACATCTCACAAATCCATTCTCTTGAAAGTATCTGTCAATTCAGTTATTCCACGCCCTTGGTGCTTGCTTTAGGCCGTAAAGGGCTTTCTTCAAAACCTTATCTTCTTTTCCCTTGACTTCATATCCCTTGGGTTGTTCAATGTAGACTTTTCTTTGAGAATACCATTGAGGAAAGCGGATTTCACATCTAATTAGTAAATCTTCCAATTTTTATGTTCTGCCAACGAAATCAGCAATCTTATTGTCTCCAAACGCGCAACGGGAGCAAATACATCCTCGTAATCGATCCCTTTCCTTTGACTATAGCCTTTAGCTACAAGTCTTGCCTTGTATCTTTCGACCTTGCCTTTGGCATTTTTCTTTGCCTTGAACACCCACTTTACTCCAATTAGTCTTTGTCCTTTGGGAAGATTGTCTACCTCCCAAGTTTCATTTTTTACAATGGCTTGGATCTCCTCGTCCATAGCTTGTCTCCAATTCTTATCTTTCATAGCTTCTTCAAAGCTTATTGGTTCAATATCTGCAAAAAGTCAAAACAAAGTAACATTGTCTAATCCTTCAGTTTCATCATATAGATCTTGGAGATTTCTCATTCTTTGTGGCCTTTCGCTTGAACTCCCTTCGAATGACAAAGGCTCATTTGGATGAGGTGACGACGAAGGTGGAGTAATAGGCTCCAAAGATGCCTCACTTTCTTGATCTTCTTCAATAGGATATGGTTAGAAATCATAGTAAGTATCATCTTGAGAATTCCAATTCCACGATCCTTCTTCATCAAACACCACATCTCTACTAACAACAGTCTTTCCATCATTCGGGTTATAAAGTTTGTATCCTTTAGAGCTCGAGTCATAGCCAATAAAAACATATTTCTTGCTTTTATCATCAAGCTTGCTCCTTTCTTGATCGGGAACATGTGCATAGGCAATGCTTCCAAAAATACGCAAGTGGCCAACACTTGGCGTCACCCCACTCCATGCTTCTTGGGGTGTTTGATCCATGACACTTTTGGTGGGGCATCGATTTGACACATAAACTGCACAAGCCACAGCTTCGGCCCAAAATTCTTTCGGCATTTCCTTACTTTTTAACATGCTTCGAGCCATATTTAAGATTGTTCTATTCTTCCTCTCGGCCACGCCATTTTGTTGTGGTGTTTTAGGAACCGTTAAAGGACGACGAATACCATGTGATTCACAGAATTTATTAAATTCGTTTGAAGTGAATTCGCCTCCTCTATCCGACCTTAACGATTTTATTTCATAGCCACTTTCTCTTTCAACAAGTGCTTTAAAATTCTTAAATGCCCCAAAAACTTCAGATTTTTTCTTTAAGAAATAGACCCAAGTCTTTCGACTAAAATCATCAATGAAAAGCAAAAAGTAATTATTTTTACCGAAAGAAAAAGGCTTGATTGGTCCGCAAACATCCGCATGAACTAGTTGAAGTGGCTTGGTTGCTCTTGAACTTGCTTCTTTCGGAAAACATTTCCTTGCATGCTTACCAAGAAGGCATGCTTCACACAATTGATTGGGAAGATTTATCAAGGGTATCCCTTTCACCATCTTCTTCTCATCCAAAGCTTTGAGTGCTACAAAGTTCAAGTGTCCAAATCTCATATGCCAACGCCACGTTGAATCTTTTGCACATGCCTTCAAACACTTGGGTCCAACCGTTTTGAGATCCAACAAAAACATTCTATTCCTTGACATAGATACTTTGGCAAGCAAGTTAGCATTTTGGTCTCTTAGGAAAAAGACTACGATTTTTCATATGAATTTCATAGCCTTTTTCTAAGAGTTTCCCCAAACTCAAAATATTACTCTTCAATTTTGGCACGTAATAAACGTCGGAAATAAGCTTATGCTCACCATTCTTCAAATAAACCAAAATATTACCTTTTCCTTTGATTTTGATCTTGGAAGAATCTCCAAAAGTAACATCTCCACCTATATTTTCATCTAGCATCACAAACATGCTTTTGTCTCCACACATGATTACTTGCGCCATTGTCAAGGTACCATGAACTTTTTGTTCTTTCTTCATCCTCTTTGAGTGTTAACAACAAAGTGGGCTCCTCATGTTCCTCCTTGTTTTCAACAAGGTTTGCCTTCTCTTCTAATCTTTTGTTTTCACATTCCCAAGAATAGTGACCATTCTTATGACGAGTAACATTCTACATGTGATTTGTCATACCTTTTTTCATTCCGTTTTGCGTAATTTCCTCTTCCCCTTCCTCTTGCTTGACCACGACCTCTTGAAGAGCTTTGGATTTTTCTTTCATTGGATGGATTACGTCCACCACATTCTCCTATTCCTTGGCCTCGGCCACGACCTTGGCCTCGCCCTCTTTGGGTTTTTTCACTACGACCTTGTGGTTCTCCCTTGTCTCGTAGAGAAAGCTTTGCTTGTAAGACATGTTCAACATCTTCATGCTTGCTCTTGTTCATCCTTTCTTCATGGGCACATAACGACCCACTTAATTCATCAATTGTCATGGCGTCTAAATCCTTCGACTCCTCGATAGCCACAACCACATGCTCAAATTTGTGGTCTAAAGAGCGGAGAATTTTCTCAATGACGCGAACATCTTGCACATCCTCGCCATTTCTCTTCATTTGATTCACAATTGCCAAAACTCTCGTGAAATAGTTGGTAACGGATTCCAACTCCTTCATGTGAAGAGCTTCAAACTCGCCTCTAAGAGTTTGAAGACGAACCTTCTTCACCTTGTCCACTCCCTTGTGAGAGTTTTCTAGTATCTCCCATGTTTCCTTGGAGGTCGATGCATTTGCCACCTTCACGAACATGGATTCATCCAAAGCTTGATGGATGAGATAAATGACAAGTTGATCCTTTATTCTACTCTTCTCTAAAGCATTCTTTTGGTTTTGAGTTAAGGTGGCTTCATCTTGGGGCTCCTCATAGCCTTTGCAAACACTCTCCTACACACCTTGAGATCCAAGTAGGGCTTTCATACGAATTGCCCAATTGTCATAATTTTCTTTTGTGAGGCGTGGGGACAATGGAAGCGAATTCATACAATTTATGGTAATCTTCTAAAAAATAACAAGGCTCTTGATACCACTTTGATAGAAAAATTGGTCACTCACAAGCACACTTAGAGAGAAGATGGAAGAGGACTTCTATTACTTGAACTCACTTGCATTCCAAAATGGTTTAGTACAAGGGTTTATATAGTACCCAAGTTACAATTCTAGAAACACCACATTAATAACACTATTGTCTAGATACACCATACATGAACCAAAATGAAAAGACTCAAGAACATACATAATTCATGCACCTAAACATATGCACCTACATGCACCATCATAAATGTAGATAATATGCATGTAAAAAGTCAAGTTTATATTTCAAAAGCACCACGTTGTGAGCTGTAATTAATGCATTTCATAAACGAATCACGATAAGGAGAAAATATTTGGTGGTTGTCTAACACCACGTCATCGTCTGAGGTGGTGTTAGACTACCACTTATATCTCGCCAACTAAGCAAGATTGTGTCAGAGTGGAACATCTATCCAGCTGGATATTTACCTTAACCATGGTTTAAAATTGTTAAAACACATATTAATAAACAAATCAGAAGTATAAAACCACTTCTTTAAACCCTAATTCTCTCAGCAGCCCATCATTCTCTCCCTCCCTCCTCCCTCCTCTCACATAAGCACAAATAGGAAAGCTTCTGCTTAATGGGGCACTTTTGAGGTATTCTTAAACCAGACATCGAGTCAACAAAAGCAAATGGATGTCACAATGCACTCAGTATGATGCATTTGATTCAGGTTCTCAGAACAGACATGGGAACAATTCTAGCAAATGGGAGACTGAAGAACTTCTCCAGAGACCTCCTCCATCTATTTCACCCCATCAATGGAAACTTCAGCAGGCTCATCTAGTTACCTAAGCATTTAGGGAAATATTCAAGTTGTAAATTTTTAAGTAGCCTTTTCTCCATGGATTATTGCAGGACGCAAACCAATCATCCTTCTAACCGAGAAGGAAAAATTGATTTTTTAGACATACGTCGCTTGCATGAAGGGCCTTCTGCTGGGCTGATGAAACAGAGAAATATAGCTGCATATCCAAATTCCCAATCTATAATGTTGATTGCCAACAAAAATTAAAGAGTAGAGAGGAAGTGAAGTGAGTTTCTTGCAGAATACATGCGTATGGATTTCGCCAGACATGGTGATCGCTAGATATAGTGCATGCGCATAGGTCACATCGGTGATGGTCCGTGAAAATGAAAGAGTAGATGGGGAAGATTATGAGAACAGAGAGAATGAGAATTAGAACACAGAGAATGAGATTTGTTTAGTAATGATGGTAGAAAATATTAGGGGAGATGTTTAAAATTCGCGAAAATTTGAATTTTAAGTTTTCATTAACCATGGTAAACTGTGTTATGGTTTGCCATCCATTCAGGAAATTATCTTAATATTTGACAATATTATTTAGTTGGCAAAATATAAGTGGTAGTCTAACACCACATCAGATGATGACGTGGTGTTAGATAACCACTGAATATTTTTTCCACGATAAGGGGTGATATAAGAACTCACAAGAACCATTGTACGCTGAACATTGAACTTCTTCATACAGCTGGCAAAGGAGGGCTGGTACGGTTAATAGTTAGAATCTTAGATCTCGACATTGGTAAACAGCATTGAGCATGGAGACTCGACTTGCTCACAAGCTGGTCAGAATCCATTCCATTTCCTTTACTTAGGACGGCAGAAATAGGTAGACAACAACGTAAAAGTTTGTTTGAAGCATGTAGAGTAGCTGAAACTGACATATAACGAAATTTCAGTCAACATTGCCTAAGAGAGATTGGGCTACAAATTTTCGCAGCATTAGGCTCTCATATAAACTATAAATATATAGCGATTGAACTTACACTCAAAAACCTTTAGCATGCCCATCCTTCAAGCGATTGTAGCTGAGAAGGAAGGATAAAAGAAGAGCAAAGTTTTTTCATTCAAAAATGACTTTTTCTTACAATATGTAAGAAAGCTAAATGATTTCTACAATTTTCTCCTTCAGCTGAAATGGGTTGTCTGTACAATAATCATAAGACCAGCTTAATCTCTTCTGTAATCCACTCATGTGTTTGAAGCATAAGATAAAAAAGAAATCGTAAGCAATACCTTCTGGCACATCACCTCTTCTCCTCTGTTGAGCACATTCAGTAGTCCCAAATAAACAGGGTGCTGCTTGTTCCCTTACTCTCTTCTTGCCCTTTTCTTGACTAATTTTGAGAGCACCCTGGCTGCATTTTGCAAGAAATGCAGTTTCTTTCTCGCATCCACTTCTATCAAATACTTTCACAGTGAAATGAGAATTGCCATCTGTTGGCACCAAATATTTTTACCAATAATATGCAGACACGTGGCATAGTGATAACCACAGAAGAGTGCATGAATAAAGGAAGTGGAAAAGAGCACGGTTACAGTAGTTATCATCTGTTACCGAATTATAAGGAGTAGATAAATGAGCAAAGAATGCGGGAGAACCAAATATTTGAATAAGCCGCACAAGGAGGAGGAAACTGCCAATCAATGTCACGATCGATAACACACCATGGAAGTCGGCTAGTGGGGACAAGAAGGAGGATATCGCCAATCAATGTCACGATCGATAACGCACAATGGAAGTCGGTTAGTGGGGATTTTGAAGTGAACCACGATGGACACGATTAAGGAGTTTTCAGAAGAAATCATTGATCATGGAGATCGAGAAGTGTCTCCAATAAAGATAAAGGATGACAGTTACCGAAGAAAGGCGGTTACGGATATTCTCAAGTATAAAACAGATGAAAGGTAACAGAAAAAGGGGTCGTCAATCTTTCCAACTACATTAGACTAAGAAAATAGCGTAGATAGCTTGCATAGTTCGCTCGTAGGAAGACTTTTAGATGATTTGTGTAGCTTCGATAGGAAGCATAGTTCGTTGTAAGAGCTTCAATAGTATAGCTAGCCAAAGTGAAGACATGCATTTGCTAAACAAAAGATCTTGTTTTGGGTGCTTGGAAGAGAGACTTTCTCTTCGATCCTATCACAGTTACGAAAAAGAAATCCTGTTTTGGCTTTCTTGAGAAATAGTGGCCACTTTACCTACAAGAACTAATATAGCCGTCTTTGAAACAAGAAAGCGCTTATCCCCTAAGCCACTAGGGAAGAAAACACATCCATTAGTGCTTGCATACTATTTCTATCAGGTTCATTCATCTAAGAGGAGTGCTCATCCCCTAGATATCCAGAATTCTGCCTTGGCCTGGTGCACCCCACCCAAATCAAGTTGCAATAGAAGCAAGCTCAATTCAATACCTCCGAAAGTGCTTGCACAAATCTCAAAACAAAGGGCAAGATCAGGCTGAAGTCTCTACCGTCTACGATGCCTGTATTGCTTACTAGTCAATCAAGCCTTCATGAAGACAACAAACAAAGCCTAGTGGATGAACCCTACCACGGGAAAAATCTCACAGTGATCGCTACTAGTTCCTTTTTTGTCGCCTTGGCATTGCACTACTGCCCTAGCCTGGCGCACCGCAACCAAATGTACTCCAACAAAATTAAGTCTTATTTAGTCCCACGTTTTATAGCCTGACAAGCAGCAAATTAATTTGATTTCTACTTAGTTTCCCCCACATTGTGTACCTAAAATTTACTTGAACCAAAATTAAGTTCTACAAAACCAGCTATGTGGATTGACTAACTATTCCAACTAAGTAAGCCGGCTACCCACGTGTAGCCCACCCTGATCTGAGTTGACTCAAGTAAACCATCACCTAGTCATTGCATAGGTACGGCTTGGAGGGAGATTTTTCATATCTTTCGTTTTCTGCCTTGATTAAACTTGAATGTTTTTTAGGTAACAATGCAGTACATGGATCAAATAAGTTTAGCAGCTTATGGCTAATTCTAAATATAACAGCCTAGGGTTAGCCTTCTATGAGTTGGAGTGGTGGTAAGATTTACAGAGAGATTCAAAAGTCAGGTAAGAGCGTGAAAGGGGTTCAAGAATCAGTTCTCTCTTTATAAGGGTTAAAGTCAACTTATTGGAGTAAACTTTTGTTGCCCAACGGTACCATTTTCGTATAACAGCACTAGCACCGTCGAATTCTTGAATTGATTTTCTTGGGCGCCCTGTATTCTTCCTATCTTTCCTTCATTTAGCTTAATAGCTAATCATTACAATGTCTTTAATCAATTTTTGTTCATGAAATATACCTTGTTTTAGTCACTGTACAGCCAAGATTGTTTCTGCCTCTAGTTTTTCGACTAAGCCTCTCACGTGTCATATTGGGTGGTCCTTTTTCCTTTATCGATTTTTTGTGCCTTTTGAATTTCCACTCAAAATTTTATTTTCACGATATCTCACTCAACTGATCTCCGATTGAGCTGATTTTTTTTCTCGTTAAAATCGTATTTTCATTTTCTTCAGTTTGACTCTACAATGACTATTTTAGAACGAAGTTCCAAATGAAAAAATGTAAGGAGTACATACAACCAGACTACCCACATGTTGCAACCTTATTGGATTAAGATTTGTTTTATAAGCTCGTACCTGTGTCCTGGAGAGTTGGAACAGAACACATGCATGCTTCGACATATGATATTGACAGTATCTAGTGTATACCTTAAGAGTTGTAAAGCAAGGTCCATATTTTGTAGTAGGTCTTTGAACAAAGTACTGAATCCATACAGCATCTCTTCTTTGCTTGCACATATTCTCAATCCATTCGAAATCCCATTCAACTTAGGAATAAACTGCAAGCTATAACCAGAACTTGGGATGCAGAGCTCCATTTCGCTATCAAATCCATCAAAGGAAGGTACCTCTTTTGCCTGTCTTAGAAGACTTGCTTGCTGTAACCACCTACTGCCTGCGGAGAGAGAGAAACTGTAGAATACTTCAGAGGTAATCTCAACCTTGTACCAATCATCATTTAAGGAAATTGAGAACACAGTTATAGCTAAAACCCTTACATGGAAGAACCTGTGTCCAAATCTTGATTACGCATTCATTGTAAAAACAGTCTGAGAAACGTTATAACATTTCCTTACCTAAGAGAAACGTTATATGCTACATGCAGAAAACTATCAACATGACCAAGGTCCCTATCCCTAACCTGCTACATGCAGAAAACTTCAAAAGCACTCTCAGAGATTAATAATCAATAATTGTGAGCTTAGTGAAACAGATTCCAACATCAAAGGCACGTCATAAAAGCAACTTCATGAGGCTTAGCTTGAGTCCCACATCAGAAAATAAGAAAGAGGGGTGATAGTTAGAGTATAAAATGAAAGGGTACAAAACAGATAAACATACTTACCAAGTTTGAGGAAAATTTATTTTTGGGGCTTCTAAGGTCGCAAATAATTCGGAAAAATATCATAAAAATTTTGAAAATTTCCAGAATACTATTTATGCAACAGAAAATAGTTATTTTGGTTCTTGGGGGCTATTTGATCAGAGAGAGTCGAAAAAAAAATTATTTGCACCTATAAGAGGGAGAATAATCCGTAAAAATTTGGATGCGTGTCTCAAGACACACCAGGAGTAGACTTTCTTAGCCAAACCTTTTTGCTAAGAAAGTGGGGGGCATTATGATATAGCTAAAAATACACCCTGAATAAGCGTACGACACGTGGCGGTTATGATTCATGGTTACCATATTGGAGGAATTAGGATTCTAAAAGAATCCTAATAAAATCATCAAGGATCATGATGCGATCCTCAAGGATCCTAACGCGATCCTGATAGATCTGGTCCAGATATGCAAACAACTACACACGTATACACTCTGCTTTATTGCTTTCTCAGAGTTCTACTCTTTTAGGCGGTGCACTCTGACTTAAGCATCGGAGAGTTCCTCCGCCGAAACCCCACCCGGTGGTTACTCCGTGTTCTGTTTTGCAGGTCTATTTTCTGGCTGTGGTTCTCGATCAAGTTTTTAGCAGCAACAAATGTTATCGTGTGGAACACTCCCCACCCCAAAGGGCAAGCCCTAAATCGCATGTCGAGAGGCAAACCAATTAGAGACAAATCAACGTGCACCCCATCAAGTTCACAACTAACTTGAGCTCATATTCCACTTCAAATGAGGATCAAATGCAAGTGGGAAAACCAATGCATTGCGCAAGGAGTGCTCCATTACCATGTTTAAGTTACGGGTTGCTCTAAAAGGATCTCGTTTTGGGTGCTTGGAAGAGAGACTCTTTCTTTTAAATTCTACCATAGTTTTGAAACGAATTCCAATATTGGCTTTGTACCAAAATAGTGGCCACTTTACCTACAAGAACTAGTCCTGCATGTTTGTGGGAAACCATATATATCGTGCACTAGAAAATCATGCAAAACTGATAAGAGCCCACTTCTATACCTGTCGCACCCCACCCAAATCTGAGTTGACATAAATAAACCAGCACCAAGTCACTGCATAAGATGCCAGATTGTTCTGATCCAGAGACAGACAAACTATGACAATATTGTCAAGTTTCCAGGAAGAAAAACAACTAAGTATATTACATCTATGCAAGATAGAAGATTGGCTCTGTGGTTCAAGAGCTGTGTCTTCGGCTTCAGAAGACGTTAAGGGAATGGTGCTGCTCACCTGTTAACGGAGCAAAAAACGCTGGAACTGACTCTAACCCCCCGCCTCCCCATCAGGTTATAGGACTCTCTTAAGAGAGACTGTGGGTTGTTTTTCCTCATTATGTCGTTTGGCAGAAATAAAAAAAAAAGCAACATGTAAGAGACTTTGTGATCAAACTAAGCTGCAATCTAAGAACACCAATGGAAAGAATACAAATCATACCAGTTTCTCTCGTCATCTAAGGAGCAGCAGCAAAAAAAAACACCTAGCTACCTCTGCATCTTCTTCTTCCTGTTAGTCTGACTGAAACAACATAGAGATAATTAGAGATCACCCCCATGTGCATTCCCCGTACATTGAAGCATCTGGAAGTCTTTTCTCCCAGATATCCACAGAATAGGAGTCCATGCAGGTCTTCAAAGTCAGTTTGGTTGCTCCAAAATCTGAAGCACAAAACAAAAGCTGCAAAGGCAATTGGCTTTTATCTAAATGGCAATAAGCTATTTAGTAACACAGTTTTCATAGAAACATGTCCATTTTGCTTCTGAATTACTTTACCACTTAAGTTTACTAGCATATGTGTCTGAACTAGATATTGCACCTTGGATGATCGGAGATAGGCCTTTGAGTTTCACAATATGCAAGTATATTATGATTCAAACCAAACTCATTAATGTAATTCCATCTCACATGAGAAATAGAACACATGCATGCTTCCATGTGGGATAAAAATTGTCTGACTTTCAGCAGTGCAGTGCCCACTTTACGATTACAGAGCAAGTCAGCTAGCTCCTTATGACGAAGCCATTGATCCCTGAGGGAAGAGTTGGCTCTAGTCCCACATTGAGAAAGGAAGAATGATGGAAGATAGATAGCATATAAGATGAAATGTCAGGGCACATTGCCTAAGTTAGTGACCTCCATTGCACTTTGGAGGGGTGCTCGCCTAAGGTCTACACAAGTGGTGGAGCTTACGTCATAATTTGTGGCAGTGGGGGCCTGCGTTCGCGCGGCCCCCTCCGATATAATGTCAAGTTATTCTAGTCTCATTTGAATCAATGTTGGGTTTCATGGTGCCATTGATGCAGTGTAGTGATCAAATTTAGTTCGACAAAATATTGCAACAATCGAAGCTCGTTCCAATATAGTGTAGTGATTTTGGCTTTCAAGCAGGTACATTGGTATTGCATTACTGCCTATTTAGATCCAAAAATTACGGTCTAACAAGCTACCCAAACAAGATCCGATTTCCACTTAGTCTGTCCACAAAAGAGTGCCCAAATATACAGGATGAGCACAACACGAACTAAAAGCTAGTGCAACAGAAGATGTTGGTAATCTCAAAATACACTGTTTAAGCTGAGAGGATCCAACAGTGTATGTAATTCAGAAACATACTGTTTCAATAGTCTCAAAACCACATAAGAGCAGCGGCAGTGGTCTTGGAAAAATGAAGAGAGATGCACTAATACTGGTCCTAATTTCAAAGCATCATTGTGATGAGTAGAACTATCAAAAGCGGTTGCAGAAGTCATGGAATAGCATTGGGCTCCATCATGTGGTTGAAAGTTCTGTTATCCAAACAGAATGGAAAAAGAAGGCATAGAGACTGTGTGTATGAAACAGGAAACTGAGGCTACAAATAAAATCAGTTATTGATCTGCTAACTAGTGCTCCCACGAGTATCTTTATTTGGAGGCTGAAAAAGCTAAAATAAGAAGAAAACTAGAATTTAAGAATGAAAGATCACAAGCTCCGGGAACAGCGGTATTATGCCAGCTTTTGACTGATGTAATATCAAACTAAAACTCAACAATAATAGAATGTGCTTATTGGCCGCATCAACAAACAGGTGGAAGCCTAAAGAAAGACAAACCTAATTTTAATCTTTTCTTGGTAGACATCAGCTTATTCGATAAGGAAGCAAGAGCAACCATGCTTCAACCACAGACCATAACTTGCCAAACAGGATCATAAACATGACAAGAGAGAGTGTATTAAGCTCTCAAAAAAGTCAAGACAAAGCAGCACAGCCTCCATATTTCAAAATTGGTTGCATTCTGATGTATAGAAAGGGAAGCAGTCGCCTGCATTCTGTACCTTGAACTATGTTCTTTCTGATTTATAAAAGGGGAAGCATTACCTCCATCCTAACATCCTTGAAATAAAGCAATTGCAATCATCTCCCTCCAAAGACATTATACTAGAGCCTCCTTCCCCTTCTTCTTCACCAAATCAGGGCATGTTCGACTTCTGTTGGGTGTTTGTTAGAGAAAGACTCTTTATTTTGCGTCCTTGGTGGATGTGCGACCCTCAGTCCTTTTCCCTCCCGAGCGAGACAGTGGCTAATTAAGCTACAAGAACATATGCAGAATCCGAGACACGTTGGTTTGGCTTTATGTCTTGTCGATCAGCTCGCAAGCTCTCAATTCTAATAGGTAATGCATAATTTTATGTCAATCAATCAGCTTGCTATCTAATTTATCGCTTCTCCATTAGAGCAGCGATAAATTAGATTACATACTAATTTATTTCTCGTTGATCAGCTTGGAAGCTCTCCAAAAGTCAACACATGAAGAACCTTATTAATTCCTTGGCATCAAACTACTAATTTCTAGACTGACAGGACAATTAACACAATCAAGAAAAGCACCAAAACATGAAGAGCTATAAGAATTCTAATAAAGAGCTATCAATACAAATTTCCACTATTTCAGTGATGAAAGGTTCAATTTTCTCTCCCATTTTATGCCAAAGTTAAGGTATTACACAATTAGATAGAGCACCACAAAAGGTTACCTCTTTTGGGTTGAATCGCTCACCACCAAAGAGATTTTAATCCAATCGAGAAAACACAGAAATTGCGAGGACACAACTTGGCCAGAAGAAGTTTCAATTTAGTGGAGGTAAGCACAACAATAACCTATCAAAACACCCTTGGTCTCGAGTATGAAATCACCTCTCTACTCCTCATAAAGCTACTGCTGCTTTTTTTCCCTCTGCTTTTTGTAATTTTTCTTCTTTTTCGGACAAGACCAAGAACACTCTGGAGACTAAGACAGATACGTCTCTGTCTTCCTTGAGCTGCCATGCGGCAATTGAATGCAAAAACTAAAGGGCTTAATATAGATGGGTATTCACTCATGGTGCCAAGACCATGGTAATCAAAACAATTGTCGCAATCAACATCCATCTGCTATCCTTTGCATTATAATGGCATGAAAACCAGGTCCTGCCTTTTAAACCATAATAATACCTCATGTATATATATGTTCTGCGTTTGTCAAGAAGCAAGCTGAGAGAAGAGGGAGTACCTCAGGAGGTACTGCCCGATTCCAGGTACAGTGACAGTTCTGCCAAGTTCCATGCTCACGAGAATGTCCACAGCTCTTGAGTCTCTAGGTGTTTGCTCGCTACGCCTGGGGAGCACATCCAACGACACTTTCATGTCCTGATTCTGATAGAATGAATTTACAGTGTTAGATAGCGCACTCATGCTTATATCTGACAAGAATTTAGCGCCTCAATTCCGAAGCAAGAAACACGAGTTTCGTTGCAAAAACAACTCAAAGCAATACAAGCATTTGTTACCTCAACCCTACTAGCACTAATAGCTACGGTATAACTGGATCATTTTGTAAGAATCTATAGTAACTGGATCTAAAGAGCTGTTTCAGATTCCAAATACGTTCTACTTGATTGCTATGTTGACGATTATTATAGGCAAAAATTTCAAGTGTGCCATTCATTATGGATCTAACAAGTCATTAAAATGCAAACACAGAAAATAACAGAAGATATAGTCCCACATTAGCTAAGAAAGGCAACAACAGCACTAAGGAGTTCAATATTTTGCCTCTTCTACTCATTCTCAACTCACGCAGCCATGTGGTGAGCACAAAGCGAACTATTCTTTCGCCTTTTACTAAAGAATACCGTGTGCTCGCCATATACAGTGGCATACGCCTATTTTTGGAGGGGTTCTTTCCTTATGGAATGAGCTCCTAAAATTTGTGAGTAATTTTTTGTCAAAGTAGCATAGTACATCAGATAATCTTCTTACTTAAAACTTTCAATCTTAGATGCACAGGATGGCCTCATTTCAACTTTCAATCTCAGATGCATGGGATTGGGCGGGAGGTTATGCACAGAGGCACGTGCACGCTGTAGGCAGCTAATTGACCAGAAAAATTCCTAAGCTTCCAGCAACAACGTAATCCGGGTTAGCATAAGTCGAATGGGCATCACCCGCTCTCAGTCCGTCTGGACGGCTCTCAGTCCGTATGGACGGGTAAATATGCGAGTGATCCATTCATTCTTTTGTCAACAAATACCTTATTAATAAAAAATACCACTAAATAGTCTGAGATTTGTGTCCCACCTTTTGCCAAACATGAGTGCAAGTATATACAAGCATGGCAAAGTTGAATAGGCAGTACACTAGAGTTAGTAAGAGAAAACCCCTTAATATTAGAAGTATAGAGCCACCGGACATATCGGGATACATAAGCATGTATGTTGGATAAACATCAATGAAATGGTAGTAAAATGCCTTCCCAATGCAGGAAAGAACAAATAAAAGGGTAGTAATATAATGAAAGTATACCTTCCATTATGTCAAAGTAGATTTAAGCCTAATATACTGACTTCCTTTTCCCGTTCCAAGATATCATGCTTGAAATGTTGCCATAACCGGAATCAATGTAATGTCTAAGATATGGTTACTAGCTAATTCAGACTTGAGACTTCAACCATGAATCTTAGTTGCACAGGAGTTAAGGTTCCAGTTAACGATAAAGTAGGGTCACTATAGCTAAGACTTGAGGTAATATACAATGAAGTTCTCATAAACACTTGTAATAGCATCACCTTTGAGGATATTGCATTCAATTCATGATTCCATCAACGTATGGATCCATGTAAATTACTATATATTGAGCTTGATTGAGAAGAGAATTTTAGCCAAATTACTAAAGTTCATCTAGAGGACACGGGAAGATCTTTAGATTAAAAATGATTTAATTTTATCAATTAGATTAAATTTTTGATATGAAAATGTTGAATTCAAGTAGAAACTAATCCTTATAAAACCAAAAGATGAAACTGATCAAACATTAGTAAACTTGGCTCAGACAGGTAGAAGCCGAAAGAATAGTGCTTATGAAAACATTTTTCTAGTAAAAGTGACAGTATAGATAAGAAAACTGGTGGAAGAGCCAGCTTGCTTCAGCAAGGCATGCGGCGTGCCCGCACACAACTAGTCGCAATGGGCAACATAAAACAGAGCAAAGTATAAAGAGGCAAGCTGATTAGCATAACTAATGATATGAAGCTCCCAAAACACACCCGGAACAGCCCAGCTTAAGAAATTGAAGATATATGTAGCAGTAATTCCAAGGCCTGGATGCCATAAAGATGAGTAGAATCTCAAAGATGGTCAAGTTTCATTCGTGAATAATGAAGCAGTGGACTCCATTGTGGGGTCTAAAGTTGGTAATGAAGTACAGTAGCTCACCCTTGATTAGTATAATCCCGCACAGGAGGGTAGAAGAAGGGACCTGCAGAGAGTACAGAAGCCGAAACAATAGTATGCATACCTTTCTCGGCCTTTTGGATATGTGTGGGCCAAGGGCTCACATGATGCCTTAGCCTGGCGCACCCCACCCATATCAAGTCCAACAAAACTTGTAACCTTATTTAGTCCCATAAATTAGTCTGACAAGCAGCACCCTAACCCAAACAAAATTTGACTTCTACATAGTTTTAACCACATTGTGCATTCCACTGAAAATAAATTGAACCGAAGTCAATTCTACAAGATTGGAGTAACTAACAAATCCAACAAAGTAAGCCAAAGCCCACCCAAATTTGGGTTGACTCAAATAAACCAGCACGTAGTCATTGCATATAGATTATTTGATGCTTTGGAGTCATGCACAGTAACAAATACATGGGAAAGCCGTATTGATTGAACATCGTATGTACAGTCTGGAGGGAGATCTTTCATTTCTTTCAAGATCCACCCTACAATATGGGGTAAACAAGCCAAAATAAGTTTTTTTAGCGTTTATAAAATAGAAAACTGATTCTCGAACCCCCTTGCACTCATAACTGACTTTCGAATCTCTCTCTAAGTCTTTCCACCACTCCAACTCTTAGAAGGCTAAGCCTATGCTGTACTATTCAGAATCAGCCTAGAAGCTGCTAAACATATTCTGATCCATGTTGATACTTCTTTGCCTAAAAAACATTCAAGTTTTGATCAAGGCACTAAAATAAGGCTGGTCATATTCACGAACCGCGTAATGCAGAAAACGACCAAAGCACCCTCATTGGTGATAGTTAAGAAGACGAGCATATATAGCAGGTTCGAAATAATGACAAAGTGTGAGCTAAGTGAAACAGATTCCAAAAAGTTTATGAGGCTTGGCATGAGTCCCACATTGGGAAAAGAAGAATGAGGGTGATAGTTAGAGTATAAAATAAAAGAGTAGAACACTGATAAACATACTTACCTGGATGGGGTCGATGGGTGATTAAGAAGGCCCATGGCCTAGGTTAGTGACCTCCATTGCACTCTGGAGGGGTGCTTGCCTAAGGTCTACCCAAGTGGTGGAGCCTATGTCATAATTTGTGGCAGTGGGGACCTGCGTTCGCGCGGCCCCCTCCAATATAATGTCAAGTTTTTCTTGTCTCATTTAAATCAATGTTGTGTTTCATGGGGCATTGATAGAATACCAACTTTGCATTCTCAGATTCAATATACTCTGTCAAAATAGTTTCCCAAAAATCAGGACCCCTCCCAAAGTAGGATTGACAACAGAAGCAGTGCAAGGCTTTGAAGATTTTATAGAAGCCGAAACAACAATTGTAGAATTTCATTGTGGCTTTCAAGCGGGTGATTGCCTTGGTCGGCTTTCAAATAGGTGACTGCCTCGGTATTGCACCACTCCTAGGCAACAGCCAGTTTCCACAATAAACACACCACAGCAGGCATGCCTGTGCAACAGAAGATATCTGTAATGCTGAATATCTGGGAGCCCCAGGCGGGGACCTGATTCGCACATCCCCCTCCAAAAGAGTTTTAAAGCAGTTGACTTTAAACTACCACATTAACCAGTTAAGCAAAATATTAATGATAGTCTACTTAGTTTGTCTACCAAGACGCCACAAGCTCACATTTTCAGGATGAGTCTAAAAACTACATAATAGCAAGTCATTTTTTTAGATCGCAAATTACCAAACCAGAGAAAGCCAAACGAAAAGCAGGCAAGCCGCAGGCTTGCGCAATGCGGGGAAGATGCAACCGAAGAAATCGGCCCCCCACAGACAAATATCAGCAGTGGGCTTGAAAAAGTCAGAAAAGATGCATTTATATTATGTACTTATTTCCATGCATCAGTAGAACTATCAAAAGCAGGTGCAGACATTTAAGGAATAGTAGTGGGCTGGGCTCCATCGAGTGGTTTAAAGTCGTTATCACCATAGGCACGCATCTCTCAGCATTTGGCTAAGATCAAGCCTAGTCTCTGCTTTGTCGAATGGCATTTCAACTCATACTTCATCAATTGGATTGGTAAGAGTATCAAGACTTGTATGGTGAAGAACGAATGTCAGCTAGATCGGTACCTGCGGAATCACTTACTGAATTTCCGAAACTACTGCTACTTCATAAGCATCTCTAAAGCTTAAAAACCAAAGATCTCAAGCTCAGGAAGCAATGATATAATGCCAGCTTTTGACTGATGTGCTTTCTCAATTGAAGCCGAACAACAATAGAAAACATGCTTATTGGCCACATCATCAAACAGGTGGAAGCCTAAAGAAAAAACAGACCTAAATATCTTTCTTCAACCACAGACCACCATTAGCCACACAGGGTAACATAAACAGAACAAAAGATAATATGTAGCTCTCAAAACAGTCAAGATAAAGATAAGCAGCCTCCATATGCTAGGAAGCACCAACACCTCATATAGGTCGAGGTATGGTGTCCGACGCCTATCAACGCCTCGATACCTCACCAACACCTCCGGGCACGTGTCCGACACCTCTCAGCGGTATCTAAATTTATTTTATTTTATTTTAATTACCGGACACAGTGTCAGACACCTTTTGGAGAAGTGTCCACGCGTATGGGGCCAAAATACAATATTTCAAACTTATTTCAGGGACAAATCTGAGATTTTTAAAAAATGAACTTTTAGGCCGAATCCTAATCAGATTGACCCAGCAACTACTGTTGAAACTCTAGTTTTGGTACTATTGAGACATTCAACTACTTTCTTGTTACCAACCTTCTTTCTTGTTACTGTTGAGCATATTCATGTTACTAGCTTTCTATCTCATCCGTTTTGAACGAAATTCAGTTGCTCCAATTGATGTTTATATTTATTATATATATTTACATATATAAACATATAGCTAAAATAAAAATATGATAAAAAAATTCAGCGGTGTCCAAAATCTGGTTATTGTCGGTGTCGGACTCGGTGTCCGTGCTACCTAGTCCATATGAAAACACAATCACGAAGATAACTTGAAATTTCAAAATTGGTTTGCACTCTGATTTATAAAAAAGGAAGTAGTGGCCTGCATCGTGTAATTTTGAAGTATTGACTCTGATTTCTTGAAAGGGAGGCAGTAACTCCATGTTCATTTTATAGAAGAGCCTCCTTCCCATTCTTCTTCACCAAGTCCGGGATTTTCTACATCTATTGGGTGTTTGGCAGAGAAAACAATTTCTTTTGCTCTTTTCTTGGTAAATGTTTTTGAGACTCTCAGCCCTTTTCCCTTCTGAACGAGACAATGGTTATTTAAGCGGATCCCAGACACGAGGGATTAGCTTCATATAACAAAGTAGTAAACCGAGTAAACGAAAAGAATTGGACATAACCTTCTCTCTTTATGACAAAGAGTAAGAAGTTAAGGTAAGAGATTACTGTATTCTCAAAACCAAAGTTGTCATGCTTAAGAAATGAGAAATATGCGTTTGTAATTTTAAAGCATCACAGTCAAAAAGCCAAGTGAAACTTCAAGAGTGGTTGCAGTTGGTGAAGGAATACACTAGAAGTGCTCTTAAATCCCAGATTGGGTGGATAGGAGGGAATGCAGAGAGAGGTTGTATAAAAGGGGAAGCTGAACACAATATCAAGCATACCTTTCTCGGCCTTTTGGCTAAGATCAAGTGTAGTATCTGTTCTTATCAGTTTAATATCTGATATGTGGGCCAATGGCTCACACGATATTAAATTAATTTTTTGAGGGGAAGGTTCTTGGTAGCTTGCTACCGGTTCCTTGCACGTCGCCTTGGTGTTGCACTACTGCCTTGGCCTGGCGCACCCAACCCAAATCTAGTTTCAACAAAATTTATGCCTCATTAATCACAGCTAATGCAACGAGAAAAACATACGAATGGCATAAAAACTGCTAAAATGCAACGGCTAGGTGTTGGCCTGGCAAAACAAATCTATCAAAAAAAATATGATTCATGAAAAGGACAGCAGTGGCCTTTTAGTTGCCTGCTGGAAACTCAGAAGCAACTTGATACCCACAACCAGCTCTCCTAATTTTGATAGCCATCACACTCAATGTGCACGATCTACAATTTCACAGCCAATTAGACATTATTTTTTCTTTTTCACTTGTGAGAATGTCTCTCCATCAAAGAAGAAGGAGTAGGCTCTTAAAATATCAATGTTCCAAGACCAAGATAGTCCCGAGAGACGCATCCAGGAGTTCCATATTTTGCCTCTCCTACTCTCTATCAAAGCACGCAGCCATGTGGTGAGCACAAAGCTAACTATTCTTTCGCCTTTTACTAAAGAATACCGTGTGCTCGCCATATACAATGGCATACGCCTATTTTTGGAGGTGTTCTTTCCCTATGGAAAGAGCTCCTAAAATGTATTAGAAACAATTAAGAGGAAGCACCCATCCTAAAACAAGGTCTTAAGAGAAATGACAGGATTAATTGAAATGTGATGCACTTTGAATCTTAGTTGCCCGTATTGTGGGTGGGTGCGAGGATCCGGAGTGGTAGCGTCACTCGAGGGAGATGGTGAGAGATTCAGGAGGGAGGTACTGGAGTGGAAGTTACCATAGAAGTACTATTAAAAGCAACTGTATATAGGTAGTTGTTATGGAGTTGATGTAAGGTTGAAAGGGTATATAACCTAGATACAAGCTAATATTTAGGATATTTGATGCTTATTAAGCAATCACAAGCGCAAGGCTTTAGCTTCATACGACAGAGTAACAAAACAGTAGGCTGAAAAAATTAACGATCTGCCTGGACAAGAAACACTGAAAACTTGAAATAAGAAAAACAGCATACAGCATACTCAACAAGATCTCAAAGCTAAACAGTTGTCTGAACGTCAGTTTTGAAAGAGTTGATTTCTAACTTTTTGAGCCAAACAATTACGGTATTAATGCTCATTGGCACGTTAAATACTTGGTAGCAAATTATAAATAGAAACCTTTTCTTGGTAAAATCCCCTTAATTCAAAAAAGATAAGTAAACAGGTCCAGCAGCCAGCTTGCTGAAACAAACAGACCAAAAGTGCATTCAAGAATCCCCAGAACACTGGGTATCAAGATTTCTGCCTTAGCCTGGCGCAGCCCACCCAAATCATGTTGTACACAATTTTAATTTCTCTCTCCCAATGGGAAGCGAAGCGAGCCTTAATTCAATTCCACAGAAAGTGCCTTTACAAATCTCAAATAAAGGGGAAAGATTTGTCTGAAGTCTCCATAGTCTATGATGCCTGTATGCTTACTCATCAATCAAGCCTTGGTAAGCAAAGTCTAGTGGATGAACATTGTTTATGGGAAATCTTTCACTTCGATGGCTACCATATTCTGACAACAATATGGATGCAAAAGCTGCAAATTCATTTCACTGTCACATTTACAGTTGGTTATCTCGTAGCTATGCTCAAGTTTCTTATGCAGTACTCAACTTACAAGGCGGGCCTATTGCTTCAGAGAAGCTACGCACATGGTCCAAGTATGCATCATTGAGGCAGCCACGAACATTCGCCAAATTAAGCTGGTTAGTGGTCGTGAAATCAGCCAAATAAGCGATGTTAAAGCAGTACTAGCTACTTCTATGCTCAAAGCATTTGCTTTGGCTATTTCCATGAACTATCTGCATGTAATTATTCCTACTGATTCAAGGCCCTCTATTCACACATGGCCAGCAACGATTCATATACTTATCAATAACTCTGCCATCTATTTCAAAACTAACAAAGTGTAATGGCAATTACATAGCTACAGACTGAAGACAACCAAAGGAGCTCTTCAACCAAGCTAAAACAATTTAACAACAATGGCACGCTAATTTCGCAAGAGATTCCTATAGATGGGAAAGAGGATAGCAGCACAGTTGCCTTGGATCTGGTGATGGCAACGTGATTGTTGAGCACTAATGGAAACCTATTGCTCTGAACTTATTCGATATGGTTGTAGTATGGTAACTATGACCCTTTGAGATTCACTTTATGATAATGTAGTGAAATTGAATTCTAATTCGTTCCCGAGATTCCATCTCACATACGGTCTTCGAGTTTGTGGTGTCTGCTTTACTAATCACAGCGCAAGGTCCTTATAAATGGCCATGTTTTTCTTTTTGATAGGTAAAAACAAGATTCACAGAGCTGCCAAATAAAACCATTAGTCCTTCCGGAAGGCTTGGATTTGATCCCGCACTGAAAAAGAACCACTGAGGGGACTATAGATGGAGTACAAAAGGAAATGTGGCAGCCCATATAAACATACTTACCTGGACGGGGTCAATGGGTGATCAAGAAGGCCCATGGCCTAGGTTAGTGACCTCCATTGCACTTTGGAGGGGTGCTCGCCTAAGGTCTACCCAAGTGGTGGAGCCTACGTCATAATTTGTGACAGTTGGCGCCGGCCTCCGCGCGGCCCCCTCCAATATACTTTCAAGTTTTACTAGGGTCATTTGAATCAATGTTGTGTTTCATGGGCTATTGATGCAGTTTAGGATCTATCTAGGGCTAAATATTGCAGTTTAGGATCTATCTAGGGATATTGATGCAGTTTAGGATTGTGACTGCTTTGGTATTGGACCACTGCATCACCTAAGGTCTTCGCA